>PVKA01001189.1:111185-155568 GCA_004027165.1 Ctenomys sociabilis
CACATAACGTTTTTTTGTTTGTTTGTTTGTTGTTGTTGTTGTTGTTTTTGTCTTTTTGAGGCAGGGTCTCACTTTGCAGCTCAGGCTGTCCTTAAGCTCACTTTGTAGCTCAGGCTGGTCTCGAACTCACAACAATCCTCCTGCCTCAGCCTCCCGAGTGCTGGGATTACAGGCCTGCGCCACCATGCCCGGCTCACACATAAGGGTTTTGACTGAGGGTGCTTGGAACATTGTATCTGGAAGTGGACTTCCCCGAGTCCTTTGTCAAGTGCTTTTCTATTTACACGATAGTATCCTGGCTAGCATGCCTTTGGAGAGCTGTAGCACAGTGGGTTTTCTATGCCTCAGACACTTATTTTCATGCACAATCTGATGTAAGACATGGCATGATAGGAGATGAACTCTTACCTTACAGATGGTTATTTTGAACACTTGTTGCATTAGTCTTGTGGTTTTGTTTTTGCTATGCTGATGACCCTGTGTTTTGCCGTGTTCATCAGGTGTTCTAGCACTGAGCTACATCCCCAGACCAAGTCACACTCACATATAAGAACCTGTCTTTCAAATTTTAAGGATATGCTTCCTTTCTTTGAATTACAAATCCAACAAGAAGGATTATTGCATTATATAATCGTAACACAAATGGGGTGGAGACAAGAAAGGCAAACTTCCATAGTTTTTTGAACCTTTCTGTAGCTTTGAAAACACTTTTATGAAACTTAGATTCTCAAAGTGTTTTAGTCATTAACTCTAGTGTGATCCTTATCTTTAAAATGTGTAACCTAAATTTTTATCTTTAATTTCCTAAAATGCCATTCTATAGGTTCATATATTCAAGGTGGGGCTTCTGGCCATGCCAGGGTCATGGGAGTGTCATTCTCCTCAGTGCCTTAATTCACTGATGGTGCAAGGATGAATGGGGTGGTGGGAAGAGAAACCTGCACAGAAGAGGCGAATCCCTGCAGGCCTGACCCCAGAAGGAGTGTTTTCTGTGTCTCCTCTTTTGCTGTTTCTAGCTGTCATAAGGTGGAAACCTTTCCTCCACCATTTCTCTTCCCAAGAATGTCTGAGTCTTACAGCTGGCCAGCCATGAGCCAAATTCTCTGCAACCATGAGCTAAAATAAATCTCTCTTACTTGAAATTGTGTTGGCTATAAATAAAGGAGAGTGGAAATTCATAGCAGGAATGGAGACACTGGCTCAGTTAAACCACCAAGCGATCTCCCTAACCCTTGTACTTTTTAACTATTCAACATTTTTCTAATTTTATTTTCTTGTGATAGGACCTTACTATGTAGCTCAGCATGACCTTGAAATCAATATGTACCCTAGACTGTACTCCAGCTTGCGGTTGTCCTCTTGCCTCAGCCTCCTGCATGTGCAGGCCTGTGGCACCATCTCCAGCTTTGAGTTTTATATGAGCTAATGGCTGAGTTTTTCTTAAATGTCAGAGGAGACTTTGGACTTCCATTTGTCAGCAATGGTAAAACTATTAAAACTTTGGCCACCTTGGAGATGGACTAAATATATTTTTCATGGTGAAATGTGCATGAGACTTTTTATGGGTGGAATGTTGTGTGTAAATCTGAAATACCCTCCACAAATCACCTGTGTTCAAAAGTGTGGTGGATTGACAACTGGTGGTCAGACTGTAATACCCAGCTCAGCTAACCCAGTGCAGTGGTGCATGTGGGAGGCCAATTTGAGAGTTGTTGTCTGAAGCATACGAGGAAGAACTGGAGAAGAAGAAATGGAGAAGCTGTTGGACAGCTGTTGGAAGCTGTCAGGTTTTAGGGAGATGTTGGTTTACTGAGGATCTGAGCCCTTGTTGTTGAAGGTGCTTACGACTGGGTATGCTTTACTCTGGGGACCTTGGATCCTCGCCTTGAACCTATATAGCATCCTGGCTCTAGAGGAGAAGATGGTGCATGGCTCGGCCTCTTGGGAAAGCCAGTTGCATTAGCTTTCCTGATGAGAACTTAGCTCTCTTCATCCTCAGAGGAGCTTGGAACCTCGCTGCTGCTTAGAATGGCTGTGGGGCCCTTTGTGGGAAGCTGAACATTGCTTTCTGACTCCAGTTCAGGTCCCTTAGGCTGCTGTCACAGGTCCTTCATAGTGGAGGCATGGACGGTCTAGATTCCACCCTCATACTTTGGGCCTTCTCAGCTCAGATCTGTGCTGTAGGCCTGTATGAGAAATCGTCATGCGCTCCAAGCCTCCAGCTGGACTCTTGGGAGGCAATGTTATGAGCTCTAGGTTTTCAGCTGGACTCATACAGGGAGTGTTCATGGGATCCAGGCCCTCAGTTTGATTCTTTGGTCTTTAGTGCGTGAACAGATGTCCTACAATCTTTGTATATAGTTCATTCAGTAACCATTTAAAATGATTTGCAAGTGTCCTCTTTTGTACTGTTCGCCTAGAAAAACCTCAGACAATGACAAAAATACAGATTTCTGATTATGATTGGATTATATCAGGGTGTTCTCACACTGAGGAGTTCACAGCTGAATGTGCTCCAAAGAGATGGATTACTGGTGTGCATAACCAGGAAGACTATGGGTGCTTTTGTCTATCTCTTCCTTCTCTCTCTTCTATGCTAGGAAATAAACACCTGTCTTTCATCACATCTCTTTACATGCATTTTTGTGCCTTAGCCCAGCCAAACTTGGTCTGAATCCTATGGAACACAAGTTAAAATAAACCTGTTCTATTTTAAGATATCAGTGTCAGTGTTCTTCCTGATTATGTGGAAGTGACCAATAGTAAAATCTTTCTTAGGGCCAGTCATATATTTCAGTGTATTAAAGCACCTGCTGAGGCAGAGCACAGCAGCAGAGTTTTGATCCCTGGCCAGCTGTGCTGGCCCCACCCCTGGGGCTCACTGAGATGACAGTTAAGATTAGGCCCGGTGGCAAGGGCCAGTAATCTCAGTTCTTGTGAGCCTGTAAACAGAAGAATCACTATGAGTCTGATCTAGTAGTAAGATCTTGAACACCCTGTAGACCCTTCCCTAAAATACAAAAAAAAAAAAAGAAAAGAAAAAGCTTTATTTTGCTCATTCATGTAAGCATCTTTGTATTAAGTACTTTCTTTTTGACATTCTGTATGCTAGGACCTGTCAGATACCGTAAACAAAACTTTTGCCTAGAAAAGCTCACTTCCTTAATATTTTCCATTCAGCTTCTCTGACAGAGTAAATGTTTCACAAAAGGCAGGATTTGAAAAGTTCAAGTTGAAGGGCACTCTACATAATTTTAATGTGCACTACACTTCAAAAGGTGGTGGCCTGGGCCTGTAATCCCAGCACTTGGGAAGCTCACAGGTGCTGGGATTACAGGCATACACCACCAGGCCCATCTCAGCCCGGGGGTGGGGCCAGCATGGCAGTGTTACCTACACTATGGGCTTCTCCAGGCAAAAGTTTTGCTTATGTCTTGTATCTGACATGTCCTAGCATACAGAATTGTCTGTTTTAATACTGTGGAATTTTTTAAATTTAATAACAACCTTTATTCTTTCAGTGGATAATAATTCCCATTAATGTACATTGAAGATCACAGTTGGTTTTATATATTAAGCGATGCTGCCAATTTGGGAGAAATTCTCCTATGCATTAGATTTTTGAAGCTTTATTATCTCAATTTCAAATCCTGCCTTTTATGGACGGGGGTGTTTAGGCTTTATTGTGTGCATTCACCTCACAATCCATTGTCATTTAGCGTTAGGAGGTGGGTAGAGAGAGAAGGCTAGATGGAGTTTCAACGTGAGTGGTGATCCTGTAGATCCACATTGCCCAGTGGGCCCTGCAGCCACGAGCTCCAGTCAGCTGCTGGGCACTTGAAATGCTGCTCAGTTCAAGCTGGAGGGCACCCCACGTAACTGTAATGTGCATTGCACTGCAAAGGGTGGAGAAAGAAACCTGGAATAGCTCAGTAATCATTTCATCATGACCACAGGTGGGAGTGACGGATTTGGAAAATATTAGGTTAACATTAAATGCATAGAACTAGATACTACAAAATATATTATTAAGATTGATTTTATTTATTTATTTTTGCTTTCTGTAATGTGGTGCCTTGAAAAATGTTATATTACTCAAGTAGATCAATTCTGTGGCTCAAGCTATATTTCTGCTGAACCATGCCATCTTATAAAAAAAAAAAAGGCAGTATCCGCCTAGCTGGTACACTTGCTGCCATCTATAACTTCCCAGGAGTCTATTTACAACTGAGCAAGTAAAATAAATCTTATAAAAATATGTCAGGTCATATCCCTTTTCTCCTAAAGCCCCACCATCATCACCCCCATTGCCCTACCTCCCACTGCCCCAGCCCTGCCATCTGTGTAAGAGTAGAAGGTCCTAACATTGGGCCTCCAAGCCTTGTGAAACCTGAGGTCATTCTCTCTCTGACCTCATTTCTAGCCTCTTTCTCTTTCTTTGTTTCTACCCTAAATACCTGAGCCTCTTCACTGCTCCTTAAACTTAGGCCACTGTTACCTCAGGGTCTCCGCACTAGCTGTTCTCTCTGTCTGAGATTCTAGGCCCTGGCTGTCCTCAGTGTCCTCATAGCAGACTACTTCACCTTCACTGAAATTGTTTATGACTGACTTTCCCAATAAGCCTTAATTGCTTTCTCTGTGAAGATGGCACCCCCCCAGTTCCCATACCACACCCACTCACTTGGAAGTAGGTTTTGTTCTGCCATTTTTAAAACTATATTGTACTTCTTATATAGGTGTCTGCTATTTTAGTCTGTCTTTCCCCACTAGAATGTAAGCCCTGCAATGGTGGGAACCCTTCTGTTTGCTTTATCGACATGATCCAGGTACCTAAAACATGGACAGCATACGGTAAGCACTTGGTTAGCTGCTGTCGAATGGTTGAAAGGCTTTATTTCACAGTATAGCTTCTTTCCACTTGCAGAACCTCTGAAGTGATGGCAGAAAAACCATGACACAAAAAGGGGGAAAATTGAAAAGACTGGAATACCAACCAACAGAGGGGACAAGCTGAGTTTGTGCCTACAATGACATTCATGCCCCCTGAGGGCTGTGAACCTCTTAAAGGGAAGAACATGCTGGTCACATATGTATTTCCTATGCAGCCACATGCTTCTTGTGTGAAGCAAAGATAGAGCCCACCTGCGCGGGAGCCAGCCTGTCCCGGCTTCCAAGCACCAGCGCTTTCTCAGTGCTCCTCACCATGACCACTTTCTGCTGCTCAGTCAGCTCACGGTCCCGCATTCAAGTGTGACCTTGACTCATCCTGCTTTGTCCTCCTGCTGCATCTTAGTCTACCAGTGCTCACTGCCAGCCCCAGGAGACGGAAAGTCTCCTCAGGGCAGTAAGGAACAAATAGGCAAATAGAAAAGATTAGTAATGGAAAGTTTAAGAGGAAGGAAAAATAGTTCACTGAGATAGTTACACTGAGTAGAAAGTCAGCTGCATGCATACGGTCACTTAACCAAGAAATCTAGCTCCGCATGAGTGCAGCATTATTATGCAGTAGAAGGTAGAATCCATCCCATGTTCAGCAGTTCATCTGGCCATTGTGATGTTAGCAGACACAACACAGGCGGGGGCTTGGAACGTCTGTGCACACCCTGGCTTGGCTCTTTCATGCTTAGGAGTCCCACAGATCCTCCAGCCTGCGCCCCAGAATATTACCCATGGAGCCAACTCCAATCTGACCCACAGATTGAAACCTAGAAGCAAAAAAGGAAGGATTCTGTTGAATGTCATCGAAATTCTGTGATTGTTATACAGCAAAAGCTGACTGAGACATAACACTTTTTTTTAAAATTTTATTGAACTACAAATGTCAATCAGACAGTTTCAAGACACCTTAACAAGACAGATTCGATAAATTAATGCATTGCAAACTGTTTTCATAATGTTTTGGTATTGTACAAGGTGCATACATGATATTATATTTACAGATATTATTTTAGCAGATATCTCTTATCAATGAATTAAGAATGTAGCTGCTTACTTATCTTATTTTTTATACATGAATTATATCAAAAATTCAATAATTATTTTCCTAGTGGATGACCGTAGTACTAGAAGCTGACATAATATCCTGTCCAAACACCATTAGTGCAGATCTTGCCTCTCATAGAATTAAGTAGAAGCACAGCGTTATCTATCCCAACTGTACTGTCTATACACACACATCATGATTTTTTCATTCTACACCCCTTCCTTTGTCTACATCTGTCAAAGGTGGACACTCCATTGTCATTCAACTAACTTAGGTGCTTGAACTCCACACCACAATCCAACACAGTCCAGCATTCCGCAACAATAGTGAGTTATTCAAAGAAGTTGTTGACCATAGCCATTTACAGCTTAGCTTAATATTATGGCCCCATGATATATACTTCATTTTTATACTTTTCTGCTGGATGGTTAAGACCTAGATAGATCAAGACTTATATACCAACACATGAACTTTATATTTCTTTCAGGGATCATTTCTATAGTACAGAACACTTTTTAAGATGCATACAAAGGATGATCAAAATCTATGGGTGTGTTTATATTTTTTAAATGTATTATAGTAAAAGACACATTGCCATTAACCCCCCCCTTACAATACTCCTTGTTGTTTAAAACACACCTGTCCCGGCCACCGTGCTTGGCACTCTCTGAAGCAGCTGTAGAGGTCCTCGCTGGTGAGTGTCTTCAAGGTGCTATAAGTATCTAGTGAACGCTGTTGTCAGGTGCCAGCCAACGGAAAGCAGGCTTGTGAAAGTTGCTGCCGCATCCTCATCCATCTTACTTACCAGACCTGGCACCGTGCCACTCTTGCCTCTTCCCTAAAGCAAAAGGTTCATCAATGGTGAACATTTCTAATCAATTCAGGATACTGAGGCAGCCACTGCAGCACAGCTAAAGACTTTCAGGAAAGGGGATCTCCACAGCTACTTCAGAAAGTGGCATGAATGATGGCATTAACATGTTTGAAACAAACATGAGCCTTTTACTGTAATAAATTGTTTTAATGATTTAAACATTTACCAAATTTTTCAATCATGCCTTGTAAATTCAATGGAAAAACTTAGGTACATTGTCCCCTTGCATTGATGTATTTGGGGTGTGTGTTGTGTGTGTGTTTTAGTTGTTCCTGACTTCTGACTACCTGCCTGGTGTTTGTCTGCCCTTCACTTTGTGCCTAATTTACCACCCACCCATCCTGGCTCCTGAGTAGCTGCTACTTTCTCAGTCCTCCTCTCTCTGTGTCTTACTTTTAAAAAAAAATCTATAGTCTTAGAGTAAATATAACCCTTCACCATCTAAGATTATACCCACGTCATACAAATGTCTAAGTAAATCATGTATTTGATCAAATAACATAAGCTATTGGCAAGGCATTTGGACTGTGCTCTACAGAGAAGGGACATATTGGAGGGAAGAAAGTATGGGTAGCATAGAGGCATTGGAAGAGTGGACTCTCTACCTCTTGTTCAACCAGAGAAAATACTTTCTTTCATGTATTTGGTTCAGGGTCTACAGTGAACCCCAGAGGCAGGGCCAGCATGGCATGCCAGGTATCGAACTCCAGCCACTATGCTCTACCTAAGCAGGCACTTTAGTCCACTGAGCTATCTGGCCGGCCCTGAAAATCCATTTTTGTAATTTCTTATTGATTGTCCTTCCGTGTAATATTTCAAGGAAAAGTACATTCTTTTTTAATAAATGTTTGGAAATAACTTGCAAGTGTGAGTATGTTTTATAAAACATAAAGTAACATGCAAATACATGTCAAATAAAGTAACACGCATATACATACAGAGTAAAATATGCCTATTCTTCAGTGGCCAATGAAGAACAAATAGGATGGGTTCACACACTGAGCAGTATAGGAGCTTTTGTCAGCCTAAGGATCCCTCTGAGGCTCCAGCACCCCTGTTTGGCTCTCAGCCCCCTGGGACCCCGGCAGAGGGCAAGACAGGCACGTCTGGCTCTTGGTGCTGTGAACAGTGTCATCACACCAACTGTCACAGCTGTGTTTTCATTTTTTTAATGTGCTGTTTCTTTTCTAGAGTTAACACATGACTACTTTTGAAAAGCAGATTCCTGGTGTTTGTTAGCCATAATGAGGAAGAGAACTAGCTCTATTTCTGGCCCCACTGAGCATTTCTTCAGCCTGCACTTCATTTTCCTGTCTCCATCAGGGACAGCCTGTGTGGATGCACCAGGTGCCTGAAAAATGATTGTCATCTTTCTCAGTGACTCTGATGAGAAGCCCTATTTTTAACTCCAATCCAAAGTAGATTAGGGGAGCCATCTAGTGTTTTGGAGTTGGCATTTAGGCATTCTATAGAACATCCCTCCTCTCCAAATTTGATTTACCATCTGTGTGCATTCTTCAGTGTTCCAAAGCATCAACTCAGGGCATGTATTTCATCTGGGAGACGAATAAGTTTAAAAAGGAAGAACCAATTAAGCTGCCTCACCGCTGATTTCCTGGATGCGGAGCAAGGCACTCAGCTCCCTGGTTACGGCCAGCTCCTCCTTTGGCCCTGGGCAGAGCACAGCCTGGAAACAGTTGTTTGGTTTGAAGTAGTTGCGTTGCATGATCTGAAGATACAGTAAAGTAGTTACTGTCTGATCCTAAAGCAGTCACGCTTGGCTAGAAGTCATAGTCTCCTTGCTGAAATTTTAAGAGCATTGAGAAAACCTCAGAACACCTTCCTCCACCTTCTGCTTTATGCTTGCTAGTTTTATAGTAGCTTTATTAAAGCATAATTGACATCAAATAAACAGCCTATTTTTAATAAGCTGATTGGTTGAGTTCTGGCATAGGCACATCTTAGTAAATCATGAAACCATTGCTGCGCTCAGCACAATGAGCTTCTACTTTGTCACCCTCAAAGGCCCCACCATGCCCTTCACATGCCATCTGTCATGCTCCCCCACATTCCCAGGATCACTGCTGTGTTTTTATCAGTATAGACTGGTTTGCATTTCCCAAATTTTATAAAATGATATCATATATTGTGTGCTCCCCTTCAGTGGAGGGAGTGGCTGGCTTCTTTCATCAGCATAATGATGGAAATCCTTCCCTGCTGTTTTGTGTCAGTATTTTGCTGCTCCTTATAGAGAATTCCTATTCTGTGTAAGTCTGGGTCACACTGTGGTGGTCCATTCCTGTTGTTTGACACCTGGACTGCTTCCCATGCTTGATTGTTACAATAAAGTATCCAAAAGGTATGTTAGATATCGTGAAAGGGAAAGAGACTGCTCAGAAGGGAAGAGCAACTGGGATGAAAAAAGAAGAAAAGAATGAAGGGGATTGTTTTCCTATCATCTTGTTTTGAAATTATGTATGATTTACACTGTTTTATACTCTTGAATATATATGTGATACATGTATATGATACACATATATGTAACATTATAATTCTTAAGATACTAATTACAGACACAAATTTTTATGTATACACATATTTCTCTTACTGCCCAAGAATGTAATTAGTGATTTTCATGACTGAGACATTTTAAAAAAACTCTGTTTTCCAAAATGATTGCAGCATTTTGTATCTAGCCAATTCCTCACCAACACTCCATATTTTCAGTATTTCAGTTGTAGTGATTTTAATAGATTTATCATCATATCTCACAATTTTTTTTTGAGGCAGGGTCTCACTGTGCAGTTTTGGCTGGCCCTGAACTCACTGTGTAGTCCAGGCTGGTCTCAAAATCATAGCAATCCTCCTGCATCAGCCTCCCAAGAGCTGGGATTACTGGCATGCACCTCCACCCCGGATCACTATGATCTTAAATTGCATTGTGCTAATGACTATGAAGATTAGAATGTTTCCATATTCTTATTTTACATCTGTAAGTCTTTTGGGTGAAGTGTCTGTTCAAGTTGTGTGTCCATTTTTTACTGAATTCTTAAATGCCCTTATTGTTGAATTGTGAGAATTCTTTATATCTCCTAGATGCAAGTTCTTTGCCAGCAATGTGTGCTGCAAATATGCTCTTCCAGTCTGCCACTTATCTCCTCGTCTTATTAATAGAATCTCTTGAAAAGCAAAAGATTCTCATTTTGCTTTCAACTTTATTGACATCTTCTTTTAAAATTCATGTTTTTTTGTGTCTTATCTAAGAAAACTATGCCAAGGCCACTAAAATAATCTCTTATTTTCTTCCAGAATGCTGATAGTGTTAGTTTGTGAAATTAATGAAGGCCCCATTATCCTGAGATTGTCTCCATAATTTGAGTTCCCATATAATGAACTACAGCCTCCCTTTGTATGTAAAAATTGAATTTAGGAGGATTCCAGGGATCCAAGTTTTGACAAATTAGAAGCAGCCACATCTCAGCCAATCACAAGCTGCCACCACCAGATAAAGAAAATGTTTTCTCACCCTTGGCTAGCATTAACCAATGGAAAGATGCTGTCCTTTGCTTCTGTCACTGTTGTACAAAAGCTCACTGCTTGCCTGTTGGGTGGAGCTCTCTTTTTCTGAGTGTAGCCTAATTCATGATCCATTTGTGATCCATCTTTTGCTCAATCAATCCTGCTAAATGTAATTTGTCTAACATTTTTCTAATAAGCTCTTCCATGTGCAACTAGGATCTATTTAAAATTTATTTTTGAGCCAGGCGTATTGGTGCATGTGAGGACTAGGGAGGCTGAGGCAGGAGGATCCTTGGAAATTGGAGAACCGCCTAGGCTACCAAGTGAGCTCAAGGCCAGCCTGAACTTCATTATGAGACCCTATCTCCTAAAGAAAAATAAATAAATAAAATAAAATAAACTGATTTTTGTATGCGCCATGAAATGGGAGTTGCTGACTTTTTATATATCAATCCATGGTCTGCATAGCTACAAGGGTGCACTGTGAGACATGCCTCAGTAGACAAGGTTGTCATGTGCAAACGGGGGAAGGACAGGCTCCCACAAAACTGGGCAGGGTGGGTCCACCACTCCAAGGCTTCTCAAAACACCTGGTGATGCCTCAGTTCACAAACTCAATTCTAGCTATAATTCTGGTCACAAATGAACAAGACAAGAACAAACTAAATTGTAACACATTTAAAAGCATTGAAATTATGCAACATGTATTCACAGACTACCCTATAGTCAAACTAGAAGGTGATAGCAGAATATTCTGAAGCTCTCTGATATCTGGAAACAGAACTATGGACTTTAGAATAAAGTGGACTATCTCGTGAAATGTGTTGTGCACCTCTGGAAAGATGTTCTCACTTGTCGAAGAAAGTGTCGGGACACTTAGGAATAAATGTTGATTAGATCCAGTTAGCTGGTGATCAGGTGATCATTTTCAAGTATTCTGCCTTTTGAGTAAGTTTCTATCAACTTGGTCTCTCAAGAGAGGAGGGTCCCAGTTTCCAAGTACAGCAGCGGAGCTCCCAAATCCACTGAGTGTGTCAGTGTCTGCTGATGTATTTTGGGTCCCTCTTATCATGTACTTACACACTTCAGAAGATGAACTGACTATATTTTTTTTTTCTACCACTGCAGATTGAACCCAAGGCCTCCCACTGAACAACATCTCCAGCCTTTTCTTTTCTTTTCTGATAGCAGAGATTGAAGTTACCTTACATTTGCCACTTAGGCACTTGCCTCTGAGCTATATATCTGGCTCTAGTCTTTTCTAAAAATTTGTATTTGATGAGGATGTTACTAAGCAGCAGAATTGCCCAAGCAGGACCTGAACTTATGTCTTCATGCCTCGGTTTCCCACAGTACTGGGATTACAGGCATGTGCCATTCTGCCTGATATAAATGAGCCTTTATCATGATGAAATGACTTTCTTCATCTCTTCTAATTTTACTGACTGAAATATCTACCCTACAGTAATGTAGCCATTTGAGCATTTTCTTATGGCTGTTACTTGGTGTCCTTTTTCTTCTGACCTACCTGTGTAAGGAGCAATATATAACTGGACTAATTAAGGGGACAGTCTCTGCTTTATAATTATTGAGATGGTAACACCATTTCTATTTAAGGTGATATCAATATGACTGGACTGAAATCTACTGAGGTATCTTGTTACTTGTTTTCTATTTGTCATTTCCTGGGGTTCTTCCCACACTATTCCTTTTCTGTCTCCTTTTGAGTTAGTTGGGCTTCATGACTTCAGCTCTGTAAAGTTCTTATTAACATATGTTTAAATTTGCTTTCTTAGTAAAATTATCTAGTGTAGAGCTTACACTGTGGATCCTTGACTCACCACCCTTTACTTTTCAGTAATGTATCCTTTGGCCCAAAGCACAACATTCCATCCACCTTTTGCCAGCTGGCCCTTGCACTCCTTTTATGACAAGCCTTACTTCTGTGTATTTTCAATTCCCTTCTATGAGGGCTATGGTTCTTGTTGCTAATTGAACATTTCTGTGCACTCACATTCATTTTGGTATAGATGAAGCACTGGAAAGGCATGGTGAGAAGGGGCACGGAATGAAGCTTGAGAGCATTGTGCAAAGCAACAGCACCAGTGGACGAGCAGGGTGCAGAGACTTTGGTGTATCTTAGCCTTCGGGGGAGGCAGGCCTAACCAGAGGCTGGTGATCCAAAGCTCTGCCCACTTCCCACCACACTGTCCAACTTTGAAACACTGAACAAGGGCCGGCCCAATAGATCAGGGATTAAAGCACCTGCAAGCAGGCACAAGGGCCAGGGGTTCGATCCCTGGGACCTACCCTACTGGCCCCACCCACAGGGTGTACTGACATGGCAATTGAGACTGGGCTTGGTGGGATACACCTATAATCCCAGCTCCTGGGAGACTGTAAACAGGCGGATCACTACAAGAATGATATAGTAGTGAGACCCTGAACACCCTACAGACTCTTCCTTAAAATACAATAAATAAATAAATTCACTGAACAGTACACTGAGAGCAGTGATCTCTGCACGTTGAAGCCATAAGCATTAGGCAACGTGAGGAGAATTTAAGATCAGAGCTTTATCATGGATATGACTAATTCATTTAGAAATCAACTAATTCCTAAAGGCAGGCCAACAGTTACTTAAACCACACTGAGCAAACAGATGCTTCATTGAATATACATCTTGTTTTTGCTTCTTCAAACATGCTTACTGTCATGTGGGCTTATCATTTTCCCAGAGGCCAAATTTATGACATGAATGCAACAAAGCTAAGAATAAAGGTTGCCTTTTCTAGAACACTGTGCTAGAAATTGTTCCTTCATCAGGAAATTTTTAAAATGAAATACTTTTGCAATAGAAATTTGAAAAAGGATTCAATAAATATAAAAGTTCCAGCCAGGGAGATAGCTCAGGGGAATAAGTGCTTGCCTGGCAAGCACAAGGTCCTGAGTTCAATCCCTGGTACCGCAAAAAAAAAAACCTTCCCTCCCTGTTATAACCTCTTATACCCACTTCTGCTCTTCCATCTTCCTGGATTCTAAAACACAGAACAGAGACTTGGCATCTGCTGATTCCAGGGGCTTGGCAGGCTTTGATGGAAACCCTTTTTCATAAGGGGGAAATAAAAGAATTTAGAGACAGAAAATATTTCTTGTGCTTTGCCTCACCAAATAAATGAGACAAAGTTATGAAAAAATTTCCTTTAAGATACTCAAAAACAAAGTAGGACGTTTAAGTGTTCTAGTGTTTTCATCCTAATGCTGTCCTTAATATTACTTTGAACATGACTCCTTTTTTATTCTGTATTTTAGGGAAGGGTCTATAGGGTGTTCAGGGTCTCACTACTAGATCAGAATCATAGTGATCCACCTGTTTACAGCCTCCCAAGAGCTGGGATTACAGGTGCACACCACCATGCCCAGTCTCAATTTCTGTCTCAGCCATCCTGGGGCAGGGCCAGCACTGAAGGCGCCGGGATTGAACCCCTGGCCCATGTGCCTGTTTTCACGTGCTTTAATCCACTGAGGTATTTGGCAGGCCCTTAAACATGACTTCTAAGCTCATAACCTTTTTTTTTTTTTTTTTTTTTTTTGGTGGAACCAAGGATTGAACTCAGACCCTTGTGCTTGCCAGGGAAGCACTTATTCTACTGAGACATCTCTCTGGCTCCTCATAAACTTTATTTGTGCCTGTCATTAACTTCTGTGAGAGGTTAGCAGTTTATCTGTGTTCCACTCCACAGTAATTACATAATATTTCTAAAGTAATGAGTCATGTATCAGCACTTTGATTTTATTTTTTTTTTTGTTTTTAGATAGGGTCTAGCTATGCAGTGCAGGCTGGCCTTCAACTCACTTATTTAGCCCAGGCTGGCCTTGAACTCACCATGATTCTCCTGCGTCAGCCTCCCAAATGCTGGGATTACATGCATGTACCACACACCTGCCTGGAAAATTTTTGAAAAGGCTTTTGAAGAGAGATCTGAGAAATGTATGCATGATAATTAAATGATGCCTTTGTCTTGAGACTATTTTATATGAAAATTTAGTCTCCCTGAAAGCCAGTTGTTACATCCTAGTACTATCATAATCCTAATGTTCATCAGAAGTTTGAGAATATAACCATCTTAGGACCTCCATTCTAGCTCTGTGTGAGATAAGAGTCTTTAAATGTCTGTCAGAATTCAGTCTCCACAGCCTGAAGAGCTGAAGTAGGAAATCTTACTTGATTATAAGGCCAACGAGAAATTTCCCTCTCCTGTTACTGATAGATGTCCCAGTCTGTCTTTGGACCGAGCAGACAAGTTTCAAATTTATCCATAGAACGCATTTCATACCTCCTCTGTGTCATAAGTTTAATATGCTTTCTACACCACATTGGATCAAATTGCATGACTGAAACTGGTTCTGTTATAAATTGCTTTAAAATAACAAAATTCTGAAGGGTAGTTTCTTGGGACCTGTTCATTGTGAAAGATGTTGGTGAAAGCTTTTGATGGTTGAAATTAATTTGCCAAGAAATAAATTACTATCCTTTGGTTTCAGTACTACGGTGGTTATCTTTCAAAAGGTGGTTGGTTCATCCCTTTGCTCTTCCCCCTTTAAAGCTCACTGAGACTTAACATGGTGTAATTGGCCCATAATCCACATGGCTTTCTCTTTATTTTCCTTTTTTATAAGATTCACTTCAGTGTTCTTGTAAAAAAGAAAAAAAATTCCTTAGTCTTTGTCATTGGGGTGAGATGATTTCAGTATTCCTAGCAGTTTTATTGTATCAACTATCTCAAAGCAATTCAAGCCCTGTGTTGCCAGAAGTGCCAGGATACTTTGTCTTTTCAAATAAAACACTAAATGGTGCAATACCTACATTCCCCACCTGGACATTTAATTACTGCATGTGGAGATGGTGTGGATCCTTCAGCAGTGGAAATTCCCAGAATTGTTCTGCCAATGTGAGGAAGGCTCAGGAGGTAGGTGCCCTTGCCATCTCTAAATCCTGCCTTTATTAGAGATCAAGGACACAGCTTTCTTGAAGTGATGCTTGCTGGACCTCGTGGAAGCTAAACTAGCCACCGAGCTCCTGTCAATGTGCTAGTGACCTCAGCTGTTAACAAAGAGACTTTCTGTTTCAGACAGTTCTCCCCTGGGTGTAAGGCAAGCACCCTGTGAAACTGGCCTCACTGAGACAGCACAGAGACCCCTGGAGAACTGTGACATCCAGGGAGCTGGCTAGCTTCAGAAACCATAAGTGTCATGACCACAAACTTCAGGTCCTCCCTGTCTGTCAGGGCTGACCTTCCCCACGCTGCCTGTATGCAGCTGGGTTTGTGACCTGGTTCTGGGATCTTCAGGCTTGCCTGGGTCACTCAGCAGCCCCACTGAGGAGAGAAGGTCCCCGTCCAGGAGCTGGGCAGGACACGCACATGTTCACCCACAAACTGCTCACAGGGACGAGGAGACAGGGACAGTGACTTAGACTTAATCACTTCATGACGTATACGTGTCTCAGAATATCAAGTTGCACCCCGCACACAGATGCAATTTTACTTTGTTAATTACCCCTTCATAATGCAGGAAAAGCAAGGTAAAATTAAAAGGGGTGCTTCTTAACAGTAACACTCTTGTAGATGTACCACTTAGGTGTGCGTTCCCAGAACCATCTCTCTGGGCTGTGCAGACTCGTGTTGATTATGTGCACGTTAAGATCATGAAACTCTTAGCTTGGCAAACGTGGCCAGCTTTTTTATAAATTTACCTCCACATGTGTTACATAAGCTGTATAGATGGCTACTGGTTTTTCTTTCATTCATCACTCAAATCTAAGTTAGTAAAATTTTAACATGAGAATTTGCAGAAATAAAACAGAAGGCGGGGGATGTCTCGGAAGAACTCTGCTTCAGTGTCTGCCGCACATTGACTCTGATTCCTGAGCCCGTTTGTGTTTGCTTCAGAGAGGTTCGGGAACCACTAGGGGGCGATAGCGCACCGCTTTCACTCCTTAGATGTGAAGCAGGCAAGAAAGAAATGCATTCATGCAAGGAGAAAGCTTTATCAACTTACCCAGAAAAGTCTTTGACCCTTCCGTGCCCGAATAAAGAAATCTGGGCAAGAGACCGGGAAGGCCGTTCTTTAAGTTAATGATTTATTGCCTCTGTTTGGTGGTGTTTTCACTTAATCTTTGGTTTGATTCGCAGAGCTGCAATGCCTTCAAAACAACAAGTCTTGCAATAATTCTCAACAGAGAAAAGAACAGAACCTGTGTTGGCCTCTGTGGTTCTGTGGATTCTAACACGAGGATCAACCCTGGGTGCACGGCAGACGGACTCCTGGGTGAAGCAGCTCCAGCCCGTGAGCCCCGGCTGGGAACCAGCTTCATGGACCCTGGAGTCAACCTGTTGGAATTAATGGTCACACTGAGAGTGTGTTTGAACAAGGATTGGGATGTTTGGTGGAGAACTGAGAATCAACATAATTGGGAAACAAAGGCTCTTTCTTTGCCAGGCAGGCCTAGGGGGGCAGTGGGCAATGCCACAGAATGAGAGAACTCACTCAGAGGGTAGGTTCCAGCAGGTAGCTCCAGCAGACTGCAAACCAGAGGCCTGTGGGCCATGGGGACTCACAGTTGTGGTTTTGATTAGCACAGCACAATACACTGCCATATTTTTATGTTTTCTTTCAAAAATACAACTTTCTAGGTACAGGGTTATAGCTCAGTGGCACAAGCACCGGCCTAGCAAGCACAAGGTCCTGAGTTCAATTCCCTGTACCTAAAATAAAATAAAACTCCAACTTTCTAGCCCAGGCTGCATTCCCCACTAGACAAGAAGCAGAATCTGAGAATGCACATCCCTCTAGGTCTTGACTTCTATAATGCCACCATTCCCTGTAATTTTGTTAATTTAAGTTCCTGCCTCATTGTCCATCTTGCATACATAGCCCAGGCTGAGATCTCTGTTCTAGAAACATTGAACTGAGAAGAGGGAGGAAAGCAGCTCTAGAAAGCAGTCTAAAAATAAAAAAGACAGAACTGGCCAGATAGCTCAGCGGACTAAAGCACTTGCTTAGACAGAACACAATGGCAGGGGTTCAGTCCAGCCCCACCCTCAGGGCACACTGAGACAGCAAATGAGACTGGGTGTGGTGATGCAGGCCTGTAATCCCAGCACTTAGGAAGCTGAAAACAGGAGGATCACTATGAGTCTGATCTGTGTAATAAGACCCTGTAGACCTGTACTAAATACAAGAAGAAGAAGAAAGAAGAAGAGGAGGAGGAGAAGAAGAGAAAATAGAGTGCCACTAAAGACAACTCCCCAGAACTCAGGATGTTACAAATGAGACTGGCAGGATTCTGTGCCATTGAGAACATGACTGTGAAGGTTTAAACCTAGAATGTTCTCCTGCAGCTTCAAAGGCAGAGCTCTGGGGAGGAAATGGGGTTGTGGAGGCCTTATGAGCAATTAATCCAGAGATGATCCATGCCTGCATGAGCTGGTAGGAGGCGGGCCTGGTCAGAAAAGGGGACTAAAATGCTTCAGTGAAGAAAACAGAAACAGATTAAATGAATATGGAGACAACTATTGAATATGTGGGGATAGTATTATTATAGTTTATGTCTACATGTCTCCTCAACCTCAAAGGTGTGGCTTTTGGGAGGAGACTGGATTTGGGGGCCACTGTAACTAACTTGGTCTTAAGCATCCCTAAAAGAGGCATCTTACCAGCTCTTCTCCCACTGTGATAAAAGCCAGCGTGAGGGTGAGCAGGGGAGAGTGCAGGACAAATTATAATAGAGGCTTGTGGAAAAAACTTGGCTGGTGAAGTTGCACCAGATTGGGAGTGTGGAAAGAGTTGTGGCTGTTGTGTTGTGTTGTGTTTTGTTCTGGAATTATTTGCTTTTGTCTTTGTCTGCTAAAGTCTCCAAGAAAAGGAGAAGAGATTGGCAGCATCCTCCTTAATCCCAAGTCTGGGATGAGATTCACAGCTCAGGAAACAAGCTTTGCTCTTCCCTCAACTTTCAGAACTGTGTAGGGCAGCAGCTGTAGCTCTGAGCACATAAGGATGAAGAGAGCCACACATAAGCAAAAGGAAATCTCAGTGACACTGCAGCCAAAGGAAGCACTGGCTGCAGAGCATGCACAGTCCCAGGGAAGGAGAGCTGCCTTAAGGAGACTGCTCATAATTCAAACACAAATGCAGAATAAGAGCATTTAAAACCTTTGGGAACTAAACTAAAAAAACAAAAGTTTTTTGTTTGTTCTGTTTTAGGGTATTGCTATGTGATTTAGGCTGGCCTTTAACTCACCCACCAGATAGCTCAAGCTGGCCTTGAACTTGTTATAATCCTCTTACCTCTACCTGCTGAGTGCTGGAAATACAGCGTGCAACACCATGCTCAACTAAAAACACTATTTTCAAATTCTAAGATGCAGCAATGGACCTTGTGATAGCTCTGCACAAGCCATGAACAGAAGTACTTGGACCTCTGAAACTGATAGGCAGAACCCCCCAAATCACAGAGCTCATACTTTAGAGGCAGGAGTGCCCTCCTCCTGGATTTTTGTGCAGGCAGGACTCCTCCACCTCTGTGTCATGGATAGTTCTGTGACTGTGCTGTGCGTGGCTCTCAGGCAAGCACCCCCATGGGTGGGTGCCTCTTTCTAACATCAACCACTAGCAGAGGGGACCATCCCACCATGAAGGGCTCAACCTTCCGTGGATTGCAAGCTTTTCCACCACAGAGTCCAGAATTGAGGTTTCACAAGGACCTGTGGGTTACCCTCACCATCTTGAAGGATAGGCCAAGCATGCTGGGGGCAGAATTTATTACCCTTTAAACATAAATGGGTGTGTACTTGTTAAATTATGGTTTTGTATCTTATTTTCTTGCTCAGTGACAGGCAGGTTGACTGACTTTATAAACCCTAACTTATCCTGCTCTGAACAATGCTTCCTTTGGTGCGGGAAGCCAGAAGCAGGCCCGGGAGATACCCCCTCCCCTAGCTCTCCTCCTTAGTCTTGGGCAGGCCTTTTCCACTGCCCCACAATCAGAGCAGCCTCTTGCCCCATTATCCCAGAGAATCATGGGGTTTTCAAAGTTGGGAGGCAGATCGACCAGGAGGCTCCCCTAGTTGGTTCCTAGCCTAGGTAGGCCCAAGCCACTGGCTGCAGCTTCAATCCCGCTTGTGATATGGCAGGGCAGTTAGTGACATCACAGTTGGAAGAAGGGCTTTGGAGATCTCTTGACATGTCTGGAGAACAAATCCAACTCTGTGCCTTCTGTTTTCGATCCTGAAGTCAAAGCTAGAGAATGTGTACAAGATCTAGTCTTGTGCCCACTTTCAGACTGTGACAATACGTGCTTGTTTACCCTATCTCCCTCTGCTGTATTTTGAGGAGCAGTCAACCAACCTGGTGGTATTTATTTTTCCAGGGGTACATTTGTCTACCACCTTGATGCTAACACTAGGGGCAGAGTATCTGGCTTGCTTTGTCATTGCATTGTATGATCTGAGGTAAGTTTAATGAATTTTCTTGATGATGGCTCCTAAATTTTGGACCAGAATAATGGGATCTGGGTCTCTGAAATAAGCCCTTTGGTGGCTGGATATACAAATGAGTGTTTTTCTTTCTAGATAAATTAAATCCAGGTTTTTTTCTTTACTTTTAGGGTGCATTTGAGACTTATATTGTTTTTTTGTAATTTATACATTAACAAGTCTGAAATTGGGGACCCATACTGTTGGGGATCCTCCCAATCTAAGAAAGGTGAATGATTCTTGTTTATTTTGGAGAGCAGCCATCTGAGCTATCCAGGTACTACAGAAAAGGTATATCCCTTTAGGACACAAAAGAAGGAACAGAGGTTTTTAGAGTTTGAAGGAAATGCCTTTGACCTCACGAGTGACCTTGAAAAGAGTCACTTTGTCCTATGTAGTGGGTTAGAGTAGAGTAAGTGGCCCCTGTATTAATGAAAAAAATGAGATGAACTTAGCTCATATGGAGACACATTAAAAAATATTTGTAGGTTAAATAATGTGTCTAGTTGTTGTTTCAAAATACCAGTAGGAAGTGGATGGAAGGTGGAGAATGCAGGATTGCCTATAGGTTGAGAGTTTACAATCTGCTAAATAGGTGTGGGAAGTTAATCACATTATTGTCCTGTGTGTGTGTGTGTGTGTGTGTGTGTGTGTGTGTGTGTGTGTGCATGTCTGTGCACACATATGCACATGTACACACATGCTCAAATTTCTGTATAAGTAATAAGATATTCAGTCTAGTTGTCAAACTTGAAAGACGTAACTTAGCACTTGCTCCTGTAACATATGGCATTTGTCACTGAAACTCTCACTGCTATCTAAACTCTCCCCTTTTAGTCTCATGTTTCTGTTCCCCTACTTGTAGAAATTCATGTGTAAGCTCCAGTTTCTCCTACTCACACTTTAGTCTTTGGTTTAGGTTCCAAAGTGGCCTTCTGAATCTGTGAGCTATTCCTCTCAAGATTAGGAGACGGCAGCATGCATTACAGGGGAGCGCACATGACAGGACTGAACGACAAATCATCTGCTCCTCCCTCTGGCCTCTCAGAACTGCACGACCTACCTTACACATGAAGTGCATCAAGTGATAAGACCGCTCATGAGGAAACCAGTTGACTTTCTTTTAGAGTAACGACCAGCATTTTGATTCAGAGGACACTTTCTAGACATATCAACTTTAATTATCTGTGCCCAGCAACGCTTAAGATGACCCCAAGTTTCTCACCAAGCTCCAAATATGCCACCTGCTAGACATCTTTGGCATGTGGGGAGCTCTAGAGCTCCTTCTTAAGATGTTTGCAGGAATATGCCAATGACTTATGTTAGGTGACACATCCATAGTCTGTTATTGTGCAAGCATAAATGAAAGGCTTGTTTTGCGCCTTTTCAGGAAGGCAGTGGATTTCCTCATGATGAGGTTTTGGTGTTGACTTGTGATTTTGTTGGGAATGGGAATAATCTGCCCGATTGGGCTGATAATCACACACTTTACTCTTTCTTGGGCTTCACTCTTTAATATGTGTGTGACAGGAATAGGAAGCACAGTCAAATGATTGTTTTTCTTTCTACATAAATTAAATCCAGGTTTCTTTCTTTACTTTCAGGGTGCATTTGAGACTTATATTGTTTTTTTTGTAATTTATACATTAAAATCTGATAGGAGTTACTGGTTTCACTGCTTGTGATCAAAAAAAAGTCTCTCTTTGATTGATGACATAGACTGAGGGTCCGAGGAACTATATTAGCCAGGCAATGACACATTGGAGAGTGATCTATAGTAGTTCTTCCTGTGAGACTCAAACATATGGTGTGTCATTTTCAGGATGTGTTTACCACAGGCACGAACATGTGTGGAAACTGAATTCTTATTGTTAGATGGCTTCTGATAAGGTGAGATGTCTTAATGGTGAAGAGATGGGTTGAAGGATGTCATCCTGTATGTCACATAGCATTTTATGTGATTCACACCTTAAGTTAATATCAAGATCTGATGACCATTCTTCGAAGTTTCAGGGATTTCAAGAGAACTGTTCTCTTCCTCCAGTCACTTTCTTTTCACTCCCTCAACTGTCCCAGTTCAGGGAAGAGGGGAGAGAAGCAAGGAGGGCAGTTTTCATCAGAATGACTTCGGGTTCACTGTCACCTCCGTGCCAGGCTTTCAAACACACTTTAACATGCATAGGCAGTCTTGGCCTTGGAAAGCCCATGTGAGACATGTCTACTCCCAGTCCTGTGCTCAGGAGGAGTACTCTGCTCTCCAAGCCTTCTCTATCTGCCCCAGCCTTGGCCTCTTTGTAATGGCCCCATTTTTTTTTTTTTTTTGGACTTACTCTCTCACTGCTTGAGCCATGGCCTTCATCAGCTCCTTTCAGGAGCACAGTGCCCTGCACCTGAGGGCATGGAAGATTTGCCCTGATTCTCAATCGAATTACCTCTACCTTCTCGAGGCTTGCGCTCTTGTTTTATTGTGTCCAAAAGCAAAACCAATTCATTTGCACTGCATACTTTGAAGTCAGCATCTTGCTTGCCTTTGTCTTTGGCAGTAGAAATTTATGACAACTGCAATGTGGAGGGTTAAATATTTTTCTTTTTCTTTTTTTAAATTTTTTTTTGTTTTACTGAAGTACAAATATCAATGAGACAGTTTTAAGATACCTTGACAAGATGGATTTGATAAATTAATACACTACAAACTGTTTTCATAATGTTTTGGTATCATAGAAGGTGCATACATGATATTATACTTACTGACATTATTATACCGTATGTCTCTTATCAGCAAATTAAGAGAGTGTAGCTGTTTGTGTATCTTATTTTTTATACCTGAATTACATCAAAGATTCAATAATTAATACTTTCTACCTTGCTATTTTCCTAGTGGTTCACACCTTAAGTACTAGATAGTACTAGAAGCCGACATTGGCTGTGACTCATCCACATGGATGACACAGACAAAGGATCTACAGAATAAGGTACAGGACTACAAGATAAACCCTGACGGGGCTTTACTGACCTCATAAGAAACCTAAAGTACATGTGTTGGTATATAACTCTTGCTCTATCTAGATCTTAACCATCCAGCAGAAAAGTATAAAAATGAAGTATAGACCGCGGGGCCATAATAATAAGTTGAGCTGTAAATGGCTATAGTCGACAACTTCTTCAGATAACTCACTATTGTTGTGGAATGCTGAACTCTGTTGGATTGTGTTGTCAAGTTCAAGCACCTAAGTTAGTTGAATGACAATGGAGTGCGCATCTTTGACAGGTGTAGACAAAGAAAGGCGTATAGAAAGGAAGAATCATGATGTGTGTGTATGGACAGTACATTTGGGATAGGTAACGCTGTGCTTCTACATAATTCTATGAGAGGCAAGATTTGCACTAATAGTGGTTGGACAGGATATTATGTCGGGTTAAATATTTTTAAAGTTGGAAACTTCCTTGCTTTTGTCTTCAGCAGCAGATTTCTGTGATGACCACAGTGTGGACCACTGACTATGCCTGAAAGAGGGGCCGTCCTTGCCTTTGCAATTGGAACACCTTTGCCTGTGCAGTACATGAGATTGTGAATCCTCCTCATCTGAGAACTGTGGGAAGGGGTCTGGTAGACTTTGTAGGTCCCTCTACATTTCCATTCTTTTGCTTGGCCTCACAGGGGTGCAGGGTGGCACAAACCTCTGCCTAGGCTCTGAGGAGACTTCTGGAGGCATCTCATGCTTTGCAGCATGCAGAACAGATGCCAGCCTCCTGGAGTCCTTTAGAAATGCTTTGCTCTTACAGTTGGTTTCTAATAATAACTAAGGTGCTTTTAGTTCAGAAGCAGGAAAGGCAGGTCTAGCTGACTCAACGTGCTTGATGCAATGCCATTTGTTCTTATATTTTCTTTGCCATATTCTTTTACACTTTTAGTAATGTGTGAAATTTCTTGTGCACAGAAGAAACCTGAAGAATTAAGCGAACCTACAAAAATGATTTTCTCTGTATATGGTAATTTATTTTGCTTGTGCAAAAAATATACACATCTTATGAAGGATGGTGTGACTTTCACTAGGTTTTTTCTGGAATGCTTTTTCATAAGATGCAAAGCATGTGAGAGTTCCTGCTTTTCATGGGTGTCCTTGCATCTTAACGTGTTCTAGTTTTTGAAGCATGATGGGCTGCCTCAGAACATGGTGGAACTTTACACATGAGTTTGCTTTCACCACCTGGTATTTTTCTACTGTCTCCAGCCACTTAATTGCAGGTAATGAAGGAACCAAGGTACACACAGAATGCTGGGTTAGGTCTGATGAATCCGTTACCTGGGACAAATCCTGGGCGACCACACTTGGACTCACAATTAGAAGCACAAATGGCGCATTCTGACACACACACACTGCATGGTTGTTTAGCTGAAGTTTTAATCTTGCCTGAATCTTCAAAATAGGTAGATGATTGAGCTCCAAGTAAGTTCTCAGATTCTAGGCTCTCCATTAAATTTTTCTTATCAATGGTTGTTTTGAACTGTTGGCTTCTGTCCTCATCTGGGGCCTGGACGGAGTCTTCCACGCCGGAGAAAAATTGTTTGCTGACCAACTCCTGGGGCTGAGCAAAACAACTGCCTGCTCCCTGGACTTCGGTTTTGAATAAATTGTAGGTTTGACTGGTAGCTAATGTTTCATAAAACACTTCATCCTGAACAGTATTTTGCCCTGGAAAACAGTCCTGTGCCTCAGCAAAAAGTCTTTCCACAAAACCAGGCATCTGCACCAGGCCTTCGTGACATTGGGAGCACAGAGGAGGAGCTTTATTTTTCAGTGCAGGTTTAGGTTGTAGAGTAACATGTTTTCTCACATGTTCTTCTAGAAGTCTAACTTGGTCTTTGGTGAGAAACTGGTGGCAAGGAGGGCCTGGTGCTGCATCAAGCTCTTTGCTTGTTCCAGTGAATTCAGAATTTTAAGAAAAATTAGAACCAGAAGAAAATCTTGAGATTTTCTTTTTGTTGGATTTCATTAATAAAAACACTAACTTGATGGGAAGGTGTATGAATCCATCTTCACTTTCTGGATGCTGCTTGTACCTTAGAAAACATTTTCTTGGTTTTGAGCCATGCAACGATGAAGACGAGCTGGACCTATCTGAAGATTTATCGATGCAATGACTTCCTGCACGGTTGCTGTCTCTGATGCCCACTCACATTACTTCATACAATTCATCCAGTTGTTGTCGCCAGAGAGTTAGATAGAAACATTATAGGCAGTCTTGTAGGGTCAGGCCCTGGTAAGAGATAACAAAGACCAGACATCTTACAACTGTGGGAGGGACAGGTGCTCCTGTTGTGCACCAGACCTAAAGACCAAACAAATGCTAACCTCCCTAAGACTGGAATCTAGGATTGATCATTACTCATGAAGAGTCATAGTCTGGGGCCACCAGATAAGGTCCCATTTTATATTCATGACCACTTGTTATGTGACTTGCTACCATATTTGGTCCTGGCCTAATCAACTTTACCTGAGCAACGGTGCTTGTAATCCCATTGGTTGACCATATTTGTGTCCCACCCCACATCCACCTAAGTGAGTTCCCATTTTCTACACTATAAAAGTCTCTGAAAGAGACAGCTTCCTGGTTGAACTACCTATTTGCCCCCATATCCCTCTTTTAGACAGGAGTTTTCTTTCTTTGAATAAATATATTCTGCTCATAACCTCTGTTTTTTCCTAAAATTCATTCTTCTGTTTTAGAGAACACAAACTTGTTCAGGTTAGGTTGGGAAATCATTTTTCCCTATATCATTTGGAGGACACCAACCTGAGGCCAGTTTTTCTCCCTGGTGATGAATTTCTAGCTTCACAGCTATCTTCATTTTGTTCAGATATAAATGCTGCAATACTTCTTTCTGAAAAGACGTCAATGCTGAAATAAAAGAAAATAGTGTGCAAATGAACTCATTTAGGATATCATTTCTTATAAAGACTTGAGTTTTGCAGCCAGCCAGATGGCTCAGTGTACTAATAAGGTGCCTGCTTAGTCCACTGAGCTAGCTGCACTGCCCAGAAAAGGCTACATTTGGAGAAGGGCTTCTTAGTACAAGTCTGGGCTGCAGCGAGATCAGGGAAGTGGTTGTTTACATATGTCGGCCTCAAACTGCTGACCTATTATACCAAGCACTCAGTCTCTCAGCGCCAGCATGACCCAGGGTGATGGCTATTTGATGGCCAACTGGCTTGCTGGGTGGCACTGCCCGTGTACGTACACAGACATGACTGTGATACTTTGTTGTGAGAGTGCTGAGGGCATGAGCTTGACCTGCAAGCTGGCAGACTATAAGGAAAGGGGAGCGCTCTCTTGAACTGGGGAGGTCTCATGCAGTCAGCTCATAGAGAACAAAAGGCCAGGTAGTGGTGCAGGCCAGGCTTTGACTTCACACTGCACACTTGGGATTTGCTCATAACCAAAGCTGCTTGGGTCAACTTCCTACAGCAGTGTATTCTCTGGAGAACTCATGTTTCAGAAAGCAGAAATGCCTGGTTAGGGCCCAGAGCCTAGAGTCTTACAAGAATCTCCAGGATGATTCATATTCTCTAGATGACTCAGATGCATGATAAGTCTTGAAAGTCACTGTTTATGGAAGGACAAGCCTAAAACCAATAACTACAACTCATAAACTAGGACAGGGCTTTTCCTGGGTACACAGATGATCCTACAGGTTACTGGAAGCTGATCGACTGTACATTTACATAACCCTGCCATTAAGGAATTTATGATAACTTTATGGAGAAAATAAGTTTCCTTCAAAAACTTAAAAAAAAAAAATAACTCTGCCAACTATGTAGGAAAGACAGCTTATGAAATTTCCATGACCAGGAAAAACTTATTCATGCTAAGTGATTACTTGTAGAGCAAAATCTTATTAATTTGGATTTGGTTAATTAGAATTTGGGGGTATTTAGGCTATAAGGATGATTGTATGTGTTCATAGACGGCACAAGAATGCTGCACAAATAATTCAAAAATGTTGACTAGTCTTCAGGTTTCTTCAGTTATTTTTGTGTTTTTTTTAAATTCTATGTATTTGGTACAGGGTCTCACTACACAGCTCAACCTCATAGTTATCTTGCTATTTCAGCTTCCTTAGCCCTGAGCCACCATTCCCAGTCTATGTGGCTGGCTAGGAGTGCCCAAGGTTGGGGTTGGCACTGTATGCAGTATTGAGGAACAAACCTGGGTTCTTGCACTTGCCTAGGCAGGCGCTTAAACCACTGAACTATCTCTTTGGCCTGACTTTTCCAATTGTTATTCATTAACCTCAAATACATTGTGTCTCAGCCTGAATTGTCTTCTCTGCAAATTCCTGGGTTGAATTCCTAACCCTGAGAACCTTGGAATGTGACCATATTTGGAGCTCAGGTGTTTAAATAGTATATTAGTGTCTAATGAGAGCTATGGCTAGGCTCTCATCTGTTTGACTATATTTGGAGGTACAGCTCTAAAAGGGACTGGAATTAGAGTAATTCATTAGGATGGAAACTTAATGCAATATGTCTGGTACCTTAATAACAGGAAAAATCTCTGAATAGCCAACATTTAATTACAAATGTCCAGTGGAGGGAACAGAGGACTTAGATGGAGATTGTTAGTCTGTTAACAAGCTACAGAATAGCAAGGGTTTCATAGTCTTAAATGTACATGAAAACCTGAACCCAATCCTATTATGCCTCCACAGGCATCCTGCTTAGGGACCCACCCAGGCCAGGAGAAACACTGAATTCTCCAGGACCCTGCACCCCAAAGCTTCCTGCTGTGTGAAGTGTAGATCCTTACGTATCAGAAACCTGTGCAGCTTCATTGTAAACAATGTATGCCTTCAACCCCCTGTTTAAGAGGTGCTCTTAGCGCTGGCCCAAAGCACAGATTTCCAACTGCCCCCATGGTCTTATTGTTGAGGGCAACAGGAACATGTCACAGGGCTGGGCCTTACTTTCTGGCTGGCATCTGTAATGGTATGAGAAACCCTTTTCTTTTAGGGATATCTGACTCAAGAGCTTTGTGTTAACTTTTATGAAGAAGATATCTGGATAAGGAGTCATTGCATATGGAGCAAAGATTATGGAGGACACGAGAAAGTGCTTGTCTACCAGTTAAGGAGAGAGGCCTCGGGGAAACCAACCCTGGTGCTGACTCCCTGACGCTGGGCTCATTGGCCTCCAGAACTGCTGTTTATGTTTCTTACTTGGTAGTATACTGTTATGACAGCCCCCACATACTAACAAGGGCATGACCACATGTTTGTCATCACTGATAATTTCAGTATGCAATCCTTGATAATAAGTTTAAGTCCTTAGAAAAAGTCAAACTTGGGGTTGGATTAATGATCATGATCCACTTGACTTTAGATCTAGGCTTGGTCTAATAGAAAAATTCCATGTCCTACTTAGTTGGTAATGGGCCTGGTCTAATCCTATCATGAAGAAATCCTGGAACAAACCACTCCCCCAAATTCCATGTTAGATTAGCAGTTTTCTTTTCTCACAGAGACTGTGTCTGTCTACCACACCACTCCCTGACTTCACTTGTTGTCTTTTGCCATGTTATATAATTTATTACATGTTATATAGTTTCTTATTGAACCCACCCCCCAAATAAAGAATAAAAACAAGAATTGGGTTCCTTCTCTAACATACATGAAAAGAGCCCAGGACATGGCCTGGGAGTGGAGGCTAACACTAAACAATCCCCTAGTTCCTTTCAGGTTAATTTATAAGTTAGGCACAGTGAGAAAGCAGCAATGATAAGACAATTACACCATAACAAAGTTTCATGAATGTGGTCTCTTTCTGTCTCAAAAAAAATCCTATTTTGCCTTTTCACTTAAAGGTGACCCTTTATAGCTTCTCACTGGCAGTACCTGAGTTCCTGTCATCACTAATCCTGTGCCTTGAGACTGTACTGTCACTTCAACATAAGCCTTGTGATGCTGTGTCCATCTCCCTGATAATCAAGATGTGACAAAGTGACTAACAGAAAGAGAACAAGCACGGTGTGGACACTAGACCACGTGATAATTCACATTGCGGGAAGGCCAGTGCCGGTTAGCTTGAGCCTTCATTGTGTTTCTCAGCAGGACATGAAGTATGAGCCTTATGAATTATTCCAGAAAATCTCAGATAAATACTTCTGGATTGGATTTGACACTACATGACTGAAAATGTAGAAGAGAAAACTTCAGAGTGGGAAACTTGATTGTCTTCATTCAGAAGCTGAAAAACCTTCATGCCCCATTTTTTTCTCAGGACTTCATCTTGGCCATTATCTCACTGGTTTTGAATCGTAAGTGAACTCGGGGTCATGTGCACACCTGACCACTGTAATGTCGCAAACACTGGTAAAGTCTGTATAACCCAGCTTCCTCTGATTGTGCTGCTGAGGAGCTCAAGTGTTTGCTCTGTTCCTTCTCCCAGCCAATCCTCACAAGGACTCTGCCTGCCTCTCTTCCAGATACTCTTAGAGCTTCCCTAGATACTCACCATAGAAGTGGAGTTGCTGGGACCCACTAGGACAGTAGAGCTACCAGACAGATACAACTCACAAAGTTCCTGTGATGTGACAGGCAAAAGAAATTTGATTCACATTGAGTGATCTTCAGGCGTCTACTCCATAAAGCAAATAGTGCCCTATGTAGGCACAACGCACTTCTGTTAATGGAATCGTTCTGTCTACAGGACTAAACTCAAAGTTCTAAACTTGGAGTAAAAAGTCCTCCATGAACTCCCTCTTCACACTCAACTCTCACTGCTTCTTCACTCAATACTAATATTGCAGCAGCTCTGAAATAATTATCAGTTTTCATAGAACTCATTCTTTCTTTCTGCTCACATCCCAAGATGCCTTCCCTGGCCTTCTCATCTGCATTTTAAGGCTAATTTTCATTCTGTCTTGTAAGCTTGGCTCGAGCATTAACTTTCATGAAGCCATTCCCAACACCGCAAGGCTTGCTTGGCTACTCCCAAAATGTTCTTCTATTTCTTTTTTTTTTTTTATGGAACCTGGGATTGAACTCAGGCTCTTGCACTTGTCAGGGAAGTGCTTATTCCACTGAGCCATCTCTTTGGCCCCTGTTCTTATATTTCTATCCCTTATATTTCTACACTGGGAAAAAAAACACTCTCTATTGCATCTGTCCCTCCACAAGAATATGTGCTGCTTAAGATGACAGACAGAACTGGTACTCATTTAACAGTGGAGAACTAATAATTATTAAATGATTTTCAAGGAAAACAAGTAAAATATTTATGGCAACAAGAATATTAGTATAAATATTTAATCCCTAGCACTGAGATGCTGTCATATGCTGAGAGCTTTGGGTCACATCGACTCCTTTCATGTCACTGTCATGGGACAGAGATCATTGTTATCCTGGTTCAGAGTAGATGTTAACTGAGTATTTTCTTCAGGTGAATTAGAAGGGCTGCTTAATACTTCTATGTGTACAGAATAGAAAAAAGTTACAGTAAGAAACTAAATACCTAATCTTTCTTTTGCTTAAATTGTAAGAAGCAGGCTTACATTACGCCTTGAAGGATAGTTTCCATAGTATATAAAATAACTCAAACACAGCTTGGAACATCGCAACCATTTTTTTAAGCTACATTGAATTATGAAAAGTAGCTACTGTCCACTGTTCATATGGGAAAATCCTCTAAATTTTAAATGTAAGTGCAATTTTGAATAGCATGTAACGAGTCTATTTAATTTGAAATTACCTATGTCCTTAAGACTGATGAACAACATCACTACAATTCTGTACGGCTGAATGGAAATTAAAAAGTCCCAGTATCAGAGAAACAAATTCAAGCGAATCAAGTTTTATCCTATTAAAACATGAAACTGATATTTTCCAAACCTTTTCTGGGAACTGTCTTCATCCTATATCAAGGAAAAATATAAAATATTAGAGAAATAATCCAATTATTAGAAGTCTTTTAGGGCCCGGAGTGATAGGTCAGTAGAATAAACACTTACCTGGCAAGCACAGCGTCCTGAGTTCAATCCCTGGTACTTCAAAAATAAAGTCTTTTAATAAACAAGTTACTTTTATGTGTAATTTTGAAAAATGGGGAAAGGGCAAGTCAACTACATATGCTTACCTTCTCAGAACATGAAGATAAAGATCACCAGGAACATGAGCACAAACATGAGCACCTCTTTTCTTGATACAGTCTTTGGAAAAGTTGTATACAATTTCACGAGTGAAATTAATTCAAGAGTGACTACTCAGAAAATTGTAAGAAAAATGATCACCCAATGATTTTCAAATATACAGAAGTCTAGCAATTCCTGCATAGTCCACAGTGTTCTAACTTCCAGTACAGTCCTCATTTTACTCTGAAGCAAATCATATGGCTAACACATTTCGCTGTAATGTGAAATAGATTGGTGTCTCAGTCAGAAGTCCTCATCAAAGCTTGTGTACACCCATCCCACAGCCATGTGCAAAGCTCTGCCAGAAAAGGTCTCCAGACCAAGGCAGTGCCTCAACTGGAGCAGCAACTGCTCAGTCTTCAGTTAAGTGAGGTCTGTGTCATAGTGGACATCACCTTACCTCACTGCAATTTTAGCCATCATGCAAGTTCGGTGGTGAGACATGCACAGGACATGTATAGATCTGCAGTTTTTGAATTCAAAGTTAGATTCTATTAATTTTCTACAAACCATAATTCTATATATAGTCTTAGTGTGATTAAATTACCACTTATGAGGAACACCTGCAGTGAGTCCCAAATTTCCCTCAAGGAGTTGTGGGGCACAATGAAAAGAAAGAGTGAGAGACAAATAACTATGCCATGGCGATCTTAGAGAGCCAGCTCTGTAGGGGAAAAAAGGGCCATGGGACAGCTAGAACCTCAACATATTCTGATCACATGGAAGAAAATAGTGAGAGGATTATGGCTTTATGCACTAGGTAAGAAGTTAGACAGGCAAGGCTTGAAAAAGAGAGAGCAAGGCATTCCTGCAAAAGAACACAACAGCCAGTTTCATGCTGTAGTTAGTGAGTAACCTGTGTTGTAGTCAGTTCTGGGAAAGGATTTCCTCTGCAGCCACACAGGCCTCAGTGGAGACAGTGGCTCATAGCTCAGCTCCACAGTGTCATGGGCACCTACCTGTGCTCAGCTGTGGCAGAGGGCAGGGAGCAATGCCAGCCCAACATGCCATGCTCTTGCTTCCATGAAGATGCACACAGAGCTTCAGCTACACAATTTGTTCAAGCCACAATTTGATTTAGGGAAGTCACTTCTAGACAGCCTGCAGTGATGATCAGTCAGTCACCCACTCTTAATTCTGGGGGACAGTCGTTGTCTTATAATGTAAACCTCATAGAATAGATGTGAATTGGTAGAAGGTATTTAATGCAATCATTTCAGTCACCACCAGTAATAGTGTATTTCATGCTTCTTTGTAGTCAGAAAAATAAGGTCCTGTTTTGGAATAACTACAGTCTTGACAGATTTAGCAAACGAAAATACTGGATGTCCAATCTGATTTGAGTTTTAGACAAACACCAGATAATTTCTTCATATACTTATGTCTCATCACCACTTTGTAGGACATAGGATAACAGCCTTTAGGAGCCTGCCTGAATTCTTTTGCCTAAAATGAAACATTTAATTTTATGGTTCTTTTTGATAGAGCACTCTGTTGGCAAGTTCACCTCTAGTGATTTGTTGATATGTTTTCATTTTTGGTATTGGGATCAAACTCAGGACCCTGTGCTTGCCACACAGGCTCACATGCCACTGAGCTATCTCAGGATTCTCTATTGATATGTTTGCAGCCACAATTTGACATGGTGAATATCACTTTTTCAATGTTGATGATGATTCCAAGGAGTTATTATTTTTTTTCTGAAGCCAGTATTAAAGGTGGGGCAGAGGAAGCTTTAAGTGCTGCACACTTGCCTAAATCTAGCAGATAGGCCTGGAATTATACTGAGCCAATAGAATTTCAAGTAGAAGACAGGACATGATGGTCCAGCAATAAAATATGCTTATAATACCTTAGATGCGGAGCACTTTTCTTTGAAGATGTAGATAATGAATACTGTGGTGCCTCAGGTGTTGAAAAAATCTAAATTCAAAATCTCCACTACTAAATAACAACAAACAAATCTCCTGAGTGTTAATAGCTCTTATGGTTTGTGTCTAGTTGACCTGCAAGCCTCATGCAGTCATTGGGGCAGGCTTCGGAGTTTGTGAATAATTCATGATCCAATGCTGGGATTAAGGGAGTAATGTTACACCCACCCTAGAGGAGATAGCCTGAATGCAACGTGAGGAGAGGAGAGAGGCTTGCTAGCTGCTGCAGTTGCTGCTCCTCCCTTTGCTGTTTGCCATCCTCCACCACCATGAGCTGTTGCCTTCTGCCATGTGCTGTCTTAGAGCCAGCTGAGTATGGAATGAAAATTCTACTAACTGTGAACTAAATACAGCTTTCCTTCTTTAATTTTGACTGGCGGTATTTTGTCATGGCAATGAGAGAAAAGTAACCATGATGGTTAACCTTGCTGGATATCTAATTGAAAATCAGACTTCAAAAAACTTTGGAGGGCCAAGAGTGAGTCACGCATCACATCTTGCTGGGGACACGAAGGGCTGACATTTCAGTCTGAGTGTCAATCTTGTGGGGATGTTGTGTATTGTTCCTGCCAGTGCATTCAATCTGTCATCTTTGTGCTATTTTATGCTTCGTTTATGTAAAATATTAAGACCCTGGCTCCAGAGAAAGTTACTAATACTAGCTGAGGAAAACCATGAGAAAGAAGATAAATCAAGAAATCCTTGTAAAATTTGTCCTGGAAAAATGAATTTATAAGTGTAATTTAGGGACCTCAGAACCATGTGTTTGGTCTTCCAGTATTTTTTATGGGTAAATTATGTTCAGCTTTCAAACTTTTAAAATGAATTGAGTTCATCCAATTTCTCACTGTACTTCATCTGATTTTACACATTCAAGGTATTTAAGGGCAAAAAAAAAGAGACTTTTGTGTGTGTGTGTGTGTGTGGTGGTAGTACTGGGGATGGAACTGTGGACTTTACGCTTGCTAGGGAGGCGCTTATGCCACTGAGCTATATCCCTGGCTCAGGAAGTATATTATTCCCAGTTCAGGAGTCCTTTAGCACAGCAAAGATAAAGTGAGTTCTCCTTTCAGTACTGGGATCATCGTGAGTTGAGTGATACATTCCAAACATCACAATAAAATTAGTCTCCAGGTCTACCCTCTAGTGGTATTACAATCTTTATTCAAGCTTAATTCTGATCTTGGGTTTTATTTTCCAAACTAAGTAGAAAATGTTTACAGCTTCTCAAAGCAAATATTTTTCCATTCCTCTAAAATTCTCAAGCACAAAAGTACACTGTATCTTCCTTTATGGTTTCTCTACACAATGAGTAATTTTTTTTAAGATCTTTTCATCATTCCCCTTTTTCTTATTGTGAGACAGATTAGGATGTGGCTAAACAGCTCAGTAGAACAAGCACCTGCCTGGCAATCCCTGAGTTCAATCCCTGGTGGTACCACAAAAAAAAAAAAAAAAATAATAATAATAAAATAAAAGTATGTGGCTAAAAAAGCTGGCAAAGTAGGTGTGATCTGTTACTTATAAGATCCCTGAACACATGCGCAGAGCAGTTCCCAAGCCCAGCATGTGGATTACTCCTGAGAACTCGAGCAGTGTTTGTTTGAAGTTTTAAATTTTATTTTATTAGTACATGTTTATTATACAAGAAGTTTACATTTATTTTAGGGACTATATAACTGAATTAGATTCTTTTTTTAGGAATACAAAATAGTGATAGAAAAAAATCAGAAATGTTACTAAATGTCACTAAACAAAATATTAGAAAAACAAATTAAAATTAAAAAACTTGGAAGAAAATTAAAAGAAAGAAAAAGGGAATAAGGACTGGCTTGATAGCTCAGTGGACTAAGCACCCGTTTTGGCAAGTGCAGGGGGCAGTGTTTGATCCCCCATCCTTAATCCCACTCTGGTCTCACCCCTAGAGCAAGCTGAGCCAGAAATGGGACTCCAGGCATGATGGTGCATACTGTAATCCCAGTGCTGGTGGGGCTAAAAATAGGTGGATCACTATGAGTTTCAGCTGCATAGCAAGACCCTGCACACAAACACACACACAACAAAAACCACTTAAATTAATCTTTGCATAGCTGGACAATACTCCATGGTATAAAAATACCTTTTTTTTGTTTGTTTTTTTTTTTGCATCCATTCCTCAGAGGTTGCACATTTGGGTTGTCCCAAGATATAGTTATGGCGAATTGTGCAGCTATAAGCATGAGTGCACAATGGAATGGCCTAGACCTGACATCCCCTCAGGAGTGGGATCCTAGCAGCACCTGAGGACAAGATGGAGAAACTCTCCTGGCTTTCCTTGAGATCTGGACCACATAAAAGCACACAGATGCCAATCAGAACTTCCTCAGCAGCCTGCCCTGTCCTCTCGGGTGTAATTCTATCTTGCTTTTCCTGTTACTCAATACAGCTCTGCTCTGCACAGCTAGATTCCCCCTCAATCTTCATGTATTTTTTTTTCAAATAAACTGTTGAAAGATTTTTCTTGTTTTCTTCCCTGCTTTTTGCTCATTTATTTCAATTTTTTGTTTGAGAAAAGAAGATCCTGGAATGTAACTCCAGAAGGACAGGCAAGAGCCCAGAACAAGGTAACATTTATTTAGCCAGCCACTTTCAGAAGGAGCTACTGAATAATATTTCACTGTGCCAGCAGGCAGGGAAGTCCCATGCATTTATGGGAGCTAAAGGACTAGGAAAGACAACTATTTCCTTCGCTCCTTCTCCCTAATAAATTAGTAGGCACAAATATGAAGACCAACTCCCGGGGGTGGGGGGGTTCTTCCACGTGAATGATACCAGGATCACTCAGACAGAGGTCTGTCTAGTCTGTGTGAGGGTCACAGAGGAATGCATTGTGGAGCCCTTGGGGCTCCTTCCACATGGAACACTGTCTGAAGGCAATTTAGGAAACTCTTTGGACTTTGCCACCATGTGGATTCCACCAACTTCCACCTGGCCGTATCCTTGATGAGTGGGAAAGGCTTGGCCCTGATCACCTAAAACAAGACCAGCTTATCTAGTATTACAATATGGTCTCCATTGAGTAAAAACTGGGAGACAGCAAGAGATGGGAGCAGGGTAGAACTTTATATTATGGGACTGTTCTCTAGTTACAAGACTTCTGCTTACCACATACACGGTGGACTCAAATGCCATATGTTCAGGCTTTTGTGACTACCAAAAGGAAGCTTTAAGAAGTGTGGTGTTTCATGTGGGCCACGAGGAGGTGTTCTGGGTGACCTGTATCTGAGACTTCCTTACTTCTCCCTCTGGAAATTGAGTCTTCTTCATCTATTTGATAGGACTGAGAGGTTTGCTTGAACTCCTGCCTAAGGCCTCAGCCAGTAACTTGCATCCGCCCTCTCCAAGTAACTCAGGAACTACATTAGAGCCTGGAGGTGCCCAGCCTTCTGCAACCCTCCCATCAGGCTCCTCAACAGCCTTAACCCAGCTGTGTGCTCAGAGACAGCAGTAAGGCTCCAGACTGAGCCCGAATATGACCCTTACTACTCTAACTCACCACTTACCATGCCCCTAAGAGAAGTCCCAGGCATGCAAGAGAATACTCAAGTTCAGGACCCTTTTTCAGTTTTCAATGTCCAGCAATGCCAAGAACCCTGCCAGAGGACCCTAGTAAGTTTTCAGGGGAGTTTCAGACTTGGGCCCTTGCTTTTGATTTAAGGTGATACGTCACTTCACCTTGATTATTTATTACACCCCAAATGAAAGGCAAAGAATCATACAAGAAACTAGGAACTATGCAGATGAGTAATACCCTTTGAAGGAAGAAAGAAAATCACCATGGAATCCTCTTCTTCCATCAGCAAACTGAACTGGGACTGTGAAGCCAGTCACGGACTTAGCATGACCCTCATACACTAACTGCTTGGATCAGAGATAAAAACTGTGTTGGTTCTTTCAGAAATATACTAACACAAATCCACTTTCCAGGGTAGGACAAGCACTGGTGAGGCATTATTTCATCTGTCAGCCCCACATATTTGGCATGAGCTAAAAGACTGTAGGTGGGTCCACAGACACCTTTGGGCCAATTGCTGGACATGGCCTTTTCTCCATTCAACAATCAGAGCCCAGAGGAGGGACAAAAGGGAAAGGCTCAGATTATTGCTGTCATTGCTGACAATGCTTTAACCTCACTCAAGCAACATAAGGGAAAAGCCTAGGACATCCAAGGTTCCTATTTCAAGTGCAGGGGGACTGGACATTGGCCTGAGATTGAACCAAGCCTCTGCCTGGGCCTTGCTTTCTATGCAAGCAGCTAGCACACTTGACTCATGGTAGTAAGAGTTGACTCTTCCTGTTACCAGAGAGCGGCTGGGCCAGCAAAGTCCTCAGGAACTAAAGACACGCAGGAAAATCTGCAATGGTCCTGCCATGAACATTGGCATCTCCTCTGAGGAACCCTTGCTGAGCTTTGATGTAAACTGCTTGGACCGATACTTCATTGTTTTGATATTTCTAGAAAACCATGCTCTGGATCTATAGCCACAGTTGGGGTGAAAGGAACTGCTAGTCAGAGATTCTTTACTCCTGAGATGACATGTCACTTTGAAGGCCAAGGCTTAACCATCAGATTCTAATTGTCCTAAAGTGTCTCCCTTGCTTCTTAGGAAGACATTCATGGCAAAACTGAGGGTAATATTCAAATTCTGGCTAATTCCAAAACCCAACATCTGTCATCCATGATGGTCCTCACTTACTCTTTCACATTCTCACTCAAGAGAAGCAATTTGCTATTTAAGCTTGTGTGTCTGATTTAACTTAAAAGTAAGGTCTCAAGATGCCTGCATTTACCTAAAAATGTCTAAGTTTATCTTCTTTATGGCAGAGTAGAACTTCATTACATATATTTTAAAAAATATCCAATCATTGGGTGATAGGCCTCTGGGCTTTCACCAACATTTAACTACTACAAGTCGTGCCACTGTACCCAGCCATGTACATACTTTGTAGCATGAAATTTTCAACTCTCTCAAAATGATACCTTGGGGAATATCTAGGTCAAATGGAACCTCTAGTTTGTGATTTCTAGAGAATCTCCATGCTAGTTTAATAGGGGTTGTATCAGTTTACACCCCCACCAAAAGCAGAGAAGGATTCCTTTTCTCTTTTCTTTTTCTTTTTTTTTTTTTGTATTTCTATCTGAATGTTTCTTTTTACATTTATTTTTTATTTTATTGAAGTACAAATATTAATCAGACAGTTTCAAGATGCCTTAACAAGACAGATTCGATAAATACATACATTGCAAACTGTTTTCATAATGTTTTGGTAAGGTACAAGGTGCATACATGGTATTATATTTACAGATAGTATTATAACATATGTCTCTTATCAGTAAATTAAGAGTGTAGCTGCTTACTTATCTTGTTTTTTATACCTGAATTATATAAAAAATTCAATAATTATTTTCCTAGTGCATGACCATAGTACTAGAAGCCGTCATAGTATCCTGTCCAACCACCATTAGTGCAGATCTTGCCTCTCATAGAATTATGTAGAAGCACAGTGTTATCTATCCCAACTGTACTGTCTATACACACACATCATGGGTTTTTCTTTCTATAACCCTTCTTTTGTCTACACCTGTCAAAGGTGGGCACTCCATTGTTATTCAACTAACTTAGGTGCCTAAACTCGACACCACAATCCAACACAGTCCAGCACTCCACAACAATAGTGAGTTACTCAAAGAAGTTGTCGACCATAGCCATTTACAGCTCAGCTTAATATTATGGCCCCATGATGTATACTTCATTTTTATACTTTTCTGCTGGATGGTTACAACCTAGATAGAGCAAGACTTATATACCAACACATGAACTTTATATTTATGTGGTCAGTGAAGTCCTCTCAGGGTTTAACTTGTAGTCCTGTATATTATTCTGTAGATCGTTTGTCTGTGTCATCCATGTGGATGAGTCACGGCCAATGCTTGACCAGTTTGCTCTCTGTGAGAGCTTGAGAGAAAGTTTTCTCTTCATGTGACTCTCCCCAAGCACACTTTAGAACTTCAGTCTCTTGCCTCTGTGGCTCCAAAATCTCCTTGTTGAGAAAATTTGGAGCTCAACTGAGTTTCATGATGTTGCAGTACAGGTTCTCCTATGTCCTGAGTCTTCGCTGACCTTGAAAGGCTAGGGCCAAAATGTTGGCTGGCCTTGTGGCTCTTCTATTTCTCCAATTCTGACTTGTGAACTTAGGTTGTTACCCATCCAGATCCTTTTCTCTTTACAACCTCACCTGCACCATCATATTTTGGTATTGGTTGATTTATTGATAGTGTGGAATGATATGGAATCTATGCTACATTAATTTGCATAAGAATTTGCTGTTCTAATTTGCATATTTTAAGGGGACAACCAGAGATTCTCAAGTTGGCAAAAGGATTGCTAGTGAAATAAAAATCCAATTGGTGGTTCAAGCTACACTTTTCATATAGTTGAGAAGAAACAGCAAAATGAAGAAAGACCTGAGAAACTTAGCATGATGCACAGAGATTAAAAAGATGGAAAATATGAAAGAAAACAAGTTCTTTGCAAAGCTTTCTGATTTATTTAGATGCATAATGATACCCTCAACATACCTTTGGGATTAATTTATCCTAGAAAGGCTGCCAGTGCTTGGTGTTGATGAATACTAGCCTATCTAAGTCAATCTAACAATTATTTCCATATTTGTAATGTAAGTCACAGAAAACAATATCAAACAATGAAGAAACTTTAATGGCTTCCTTCAAATGGACTCTGATTTTCCAGTTAACTATTTGGAAACATGTATATCATGGAAATAAGAGAAAATACTAGCAGGTTACCTGTGTTCACATAAATTAATGGCATGCCAAATTTAGCTCACAACTAAAGGAAGAGAAAGAACAAAGGGAGAAGGTTCTTCCAGTATTTCCTTTCTGTATCCATGCCTGACAGCAGTACTCACTTGCGCTTCTCAGAAGTCTCACCAGCTAGATCTGGAATGACCACATGAAAATGCCTTGGTCTCTGCTCCAGCATGTCAGTGTTCTCATTTGTGACTTCATTAACTAACTCACTGGCTTTCGGAATCAAGCTACTCCTAGAATTCATAGCCAGTTGTTCAACTAGCTGTGTACTTTTATTTCTCCTCATAGTGTCTTGTTCAATATGATTGTGGGCTGTACTATATATAAAGAAACAAAACACATGATATATATTAAAATTTATTCAATCAAAAAAGAAAGAAAGAAAAGAAAAGGGATATGAAGGACAGGAGAGAATGTCCTATTTATATTAATAAAAGTTCCAGGTGAGATTCATACAACAAAATGCTATTGTCTCAGTTGCTCTTCTCTCATTACTAGGACCCTGGATTGCTGAGAACTCTGCCCCTCATTCTGAGGAATACATTCTACATGCCACACCATTCTGGAACCTGACATCGTTGCTGCCACCATTCTGGAACATGGGGCTCACTGGCTTTTTTACCAAGGCAAAGTCCCTCACCTTGCAGTTCTGACACTACAGAGGTTGGACACCTGCCACCTCCTGTGATGCCCTCAAGCCTTCCTTTCCATTCTCTTGTACCTTATCCTCTCAACTCTATCATTGCATTCCACAGCTTGATTCGAATTTCCTTTCTGACCAAAATCACATTTTAAATCATCCTGCTGGGCTCTTTGCTCTTGATTCTCAACATAAATCTGGCTAAAATCCCCATCAGTAGTTATGCCACTTCCTCAATATTTGGCTGTTATGAAGTTTCTTTTGAAAGATTAATCAGTCCACCACACTTCATCTCTGTCTCAGGCTAAGTCTCTGGACATGAGAAAGATTCAGACAAATTTTCTGCCAAGCCATAGCACAAATCATCCAGAGTACAACAACCAATGCGCTCCTTCCCGGCAGAAACCTCCCCAGTGTGGTCTCTGCAGACAGAATTTCTATCAATTTTCTGGCCTTCTGAGCTCTGACCAGAATCTCCCATACAGAACAGCTGTAGCTGTTCCATTTCTTCTCTTATAGGCAACACCTCTAAACCTTTCCTATCTCTTCCCATAAGCCATTGTCAACAGCTCCTAATCTACATGTTCAGATTTAACCACAGCAACAACCTCACTTCTCTAGTACCAAATCCTATCTCAATTACACTTTTTTCTTCTTGTGGGACAAAACACTTGACACACAAAATGAAGGAAGGAAAGGTTTATTTAGCTTACAGTGAGTGAAGTTTTCTGTTTATACACAGTTGGCTCCAAGGCAGAGTGGCACAGTGCAAAGAACAACCTTTCATGGTGGCAAAGAGCAAGAGAGCAAAAGGGGGTACACCAGCACAGGCAGCTAGCTAGCCGCTCTCCCCTCCTTGCATTGTGATGTAAATTACATGCCCCAGGGCAAGTGCAGCATCCACACCCACAATAATCAACCCCAAACCCCAGAAGCTCCCCCATGACTGTATGAGGCTTTGGGGGTACACCTACATACAAACCACAACAGCTATGCTGCATGAGAATGAAGTAGTTATAGCTACATGCAACACAAGTCAATTTCACTAATACTGAGTGGAAGATAAACAGAAGAGTACATGGTTTTCCTTTTCCTAAGACCTAGAAGCAAACAAAGCTAATCTAAGGTGGCCTGTAGCTCACTCCTCACAACTGCAACTTTTTTTGTTATAAACAAACAGAAACATTCATCTGTGGTACATGGAGACACAGTGCCTTCCCCTGATGAAAGAGGTGGACAGTAACCAGAAGGAACCTGAGCTGGGTTTTGGACTGCTGGAATGATTCTGCTGAGTCTCGGTGTGATTAACTAGGGCCTTGGGCTTATGAATATCCTTCTTCTGTGTATTTTAAGATTCAACACAAATTACGTTTGTGAAAGGAGTTTGAGATAGAAGAGAAAATAAGAAAAAGGTCAAAAGCAACCCTCTAAGATTTAAAGGAGGATATTTTTCTGGAAATGACAAATATATGAATCTACAGAGTTGGGACTATAATGAATCCTGAACAAAGAGGAAAAAAAAAGTGTGAACTACAAGAAGCAAAAAAAAAAAAAAAAAAAAAAAAAAAAAAAAAAAAAAAAAAAAAAAAAAAAAAAAAAAAAAAAAAAAAAAAAAAAAGGCACAGAGGAAGCCTACAGGGAGCTGTGAATGTAGCAACTCACCTGAAGGGGGTGAAAACAAGGGAGATGAAGAGGAGGAGCTCATCTGCACTCGGCAAAATGTTATACATTGAGGTCTTAACCCCAAAGACCCTCAAAATGTGATTTTATTTGGAAAACATTCATTTCAGGTGAAACAGTCAAGCTAAAATGAGGTCACTAAGTGATCTAGCCCGAAACAGCTGTGTCTGTTTTAAAAGGAACACCTTGGGTGCAGAGGTCACAGATCGGGAGAGTAAAGTGTGCAGATGAGGACAGGCTCAGGATGGTTTTTCCATAGGTGAGGAGACTAAGGTGGCCAAGAGACCTCCAGTGCTGCAAAGACTCTCTCCTCAGCCTTGGAAGGGACCTAGCTATCTTGCACTTTGAGAAGCTTATAGTGCTTGACACATTGTGTCCACTTACAAAGTTAAAAGCTTAATCAAATAGGCTCATCAATGTCACACTCTAGGACTCCAACACCACACCATAGTGCATGGAGGCTGCACTCTAGAGTGACTCATCACTTAAAGGATATTTAAAAAAAAGTTTAATGCGAAATAAGTATATATTTAGAATTAGCCAGCTGAGGCCTGGGGAGATGGCTCAGTAGGGCTGAGGAGATGGCTCAGTAGAATAAGCACTTCCCTGCAAGCACAAGGGCCTGAGTTCAAACCCTACTTCCACCAAAATAAAACAAAAATGAATTAGCCAGCTAGACTCAGTTTAGATGACCCCGATTTTATTGGCAACATGCTGTACATCATAATCAGCAGTCAGTCAAACATACACATTCTTCTCTCCATGAGGGCTGATTAGGGTATTAACCTTGGCTACATCAGCCTCAGCTATATATTAAACTTGGCCACATACAGCTTCTTTACACCTTGTTTTTTTTTTATTTATTTTTTATTTTATTGAAGTAAAAATATCAACCAGACAGTTTTATGACACCTTAACAAGACAGATTCAATAAATTAATACATTGCAAAAATACTGTTTTGGTATTGTACAAGGTCATACATGATATTATACTTACAGACATTGTTATAGCAAATGTCACTTATCAGTAAATTAAGCGTAGCTGTTTACTTATTTTTTATACCTGAATTATATCAAAAATTCAATAATTATTTTCCTAGTGGATGACCATAGTAATAGAAGCCGACATAATATCCTCTCCAACCACCATTAGTGCAAATCTTGCCTCTCATAGGATTATGTAGAAGCAGTGTTATCTATCCCAACTTTACTGTCTATACATACACATCATGATTTTTTTCTTTCTATACCCCTTCCTTTGTCTACACCTGTCAAAGGTGGGCACTCCACTGTCATTCAACTAACTTAGGTGCTTGAACTCAACACCACATTCCACACAGTCCAGCATTCCACAACAAATAGTGAGTTATTCAAAGAAGTTGTCAACCATAGCCATTCACAGCTCAGCTTCATATTATGTCCCCGTGAAGTATACTTCATTTTTATACTTTTCTGCTGGATGATTAAGACCTTGATAGAGCAAGACTTATATACCAACACATGTACTTTATGTTTCTTATGTGGTCAAGAGAGAAAAGGGTACACCTTTGATTTGGTGCTTATTGGCTTTAGCATCCACAATGAACACACAGGTGTTGTTGTCATCCCAGATCTTCTTCATCGCTGACTCTGTGGTCAGGGGGAACTTGATGATGGCATACTGGTCCAGCTTGTTTCTCATGGGGGTGCTCTTCTGAGGGTGTTTGAGCTGCCTGGGAAGCCGCAGTATCTTGGGATAGTGGAAGGTGGGCAACGTTTCTATCTTCTTCTTGTGGCTCTGGATGCCCTTCAGCACAGTCTTCTTCAACTTCAAAGATTCTTGCTTTAGCTTCAGCTTTCAGAGGGGCAGGGGCTTCTTTCTTTACTTTAGGCATCATCTTGGTAAAAAGGCCTATAAAAGGAAATTATAGAGATATAGAGTGTTGCACTTCCCCCAGTCTTCATAATCAGCTTCAATGTTATGCCCTGGCTTCTAGCATAGACTCTGTGGCCTACCCATCGGGTCCTTCAGCCTTCTGGTGTAGACTTGTCAGCCTTCTATGGCAGATCCACCAGCCTCCTGATGAGTCTTACACAAAACACTGCAATGAGCTCCAGACCTTGGACTGAATCTTTCAGTATCCAGTACACAGACACCCTCTACATGATTCCTCATCCAGCTC
>PVKA01001190.1:0-50795 GCA_004027165.1 Ctenomys sociabilis
GAAAAAATCAGGATGTGTGTGTATAGACAGTACAGTTGGGATAGATAATGCTGTGCTTCTACATAATTCTATGAGAGGCAAGATCTGCACTAATGGTGGTTGGACAGGATATTATGTCAGCTTTTAGTGCTATGGTCATCCACTAGGTAAATAATTATTGAATCTTTGATATAATTCAGCTATAAAAAAAACCTGTAAACATAATTTCATGTATGCACCTTGTACAATACCAAAACGTTATGAAAACAGTTTGCAATGTATTAATTCATCGACTCTGTATGGTTAAGGTGTCTTGAAACTGTCTGATTGACATTTGTATTTTAATAAAATAAAAATAAATGGAAAAAAGAAATGTTCTTCACACATTATGCTCAATACATTCTAGTGGTTACCATTATGAAAAGTTTTATAAACTTTCAATGTAAATATTCATTTTCAATGTTCCTCAAAGAATCTGTGGTTTCATGTTTATTAATCCTTGAACAATATGACTTATTAAACATACACTTGATAAGAAATATCCTTGGGGCCAGGGAGATAGCTCAGCGGAATAAGTGCTCCCCTGGCAAGCGCAAGGCTCTGAGTTCAATCCCCGGTTCCAGGAAGAAAGAAAGAAAGAAAGAAAGAAAGAAAGAAAGAAAGAAAGAAAGAAAGAAAGAAAGAAAGAAAGAAAGAAAGAAAGAAAGAAAGAAAGAAAGAACTATCTCCGCAGCATAGTTTTCTAGATTTTATTTATGAAAATGGATATAATTGGGGAAAAGTTAGGAAACGTGTTAGAAAGCTTCTTCCAATATTTGAAGGATGTTAGTTATCCGGAGGCACAATATGCTGTAATTACTTACATGACCTGGATGCCACATTTCCAGCAAATATAAAAGCTTCAATTAAAAATAACTTCCTAATTTGTCTGAGATGGAGTCCCAGGAAAAAGTGTTCTCATTGCAATTAATTATTTCCAGTTAGTCATCAGAGATTCTCTGTAAGAGCAAAAGGTAAACATTTTAAAGAATAAATATTGTATACTGATCATAGCTCTTTTTCTCATTGAGAAGCAGTTTACTGTTCACCCAATAATTCTTCATCATTGTGGAGAAAGCAGTTCTCTGAAGAACTCCAAGAGTGTGTGAATTGCTCAAGAAACACATCAGAGGCTGGGGAGATATCTGAGCCTATCTGTCTAAGCAACTGCCTGGCAAACACAAGAACCTGAGTTTGATCCCTGTTAGTGCATGCCTGTGTGCTGGGCCCAGAACTCCACGCACATTGTGCTGGCTAGTGAAACCAGGCTTGTTGACATGCACCTGTAGTCCCAGAGGTGGGGAGGCTGAAGCAGGAGGACCACTCTGAGTCTGAGCTGTGTAATGAGACCCCATACCAAATGAATAAATAATTTTTTTAAAAAATCAGGACAACAAGACACAGTTATTTCAGGCAATCATCTTACCACAAACCATACCCATAAACACATGTGTCATAGTTTTTCATCTTGCTACATTGAGTAAAACAAGGGAAACTGCTTTTTCTCAAAGTTTATGCTGTTCAGATAAATGTAACCCATAAAATGGAGACAATTATTTAAAGTTACCAACACAATTTAAAGGAAAGACAGAATTAGTTGGGCTGCACTTCTGCTTTCTGAAGTGAGTTATGATTTTAAAAATCTAGTTTGATATGTGGAGTAAGAGCAGTGAATTCACGATAGTAAAAGTCATTCTGCTGTCTACTGTTTTTTTCAAAACGATGCTTCAGATATCACTTCCAACTGTGTAATTGAATTTAAATGTTTGTTGTGCTTTTGCTTGTAAAATGTGTACTAATTGGATAAAGATGTCATTTCTGATAAAATATTGATCTACTAAATACGCATTTTGACCACATTTAATTTATGAAATTGTCAACCCCAAGAAGCTAAAGGATAAATAAAATATATTACTCTGGAAGACTTCAGGATTCTGGGTGTATAGTTTTTAAAAATGGGAAAGGAAAGTCATACTATTTCTGTTTATGTTAAGGTTGTGATTTGGCTTTGTCTGTGTATTTTCAATGCTATTAAGTAAATCTCACATATCTAACTGAAGGCAGAGGTACTGCCCTGAAGACGTGCTGTAATTAAACTGTTTTTTACTTTGATCTCTGCATACATGCTCTGGAGCTGATCAATATACTTTTTGTTTCTAATCAATGACCGCTTTTTATATCTATTTTATCACCTTTTATTCTCCTTACTGTTTCATGATATTTTACATAAAATAATTAACAAATGAGAAGCATATAAAGTATGGCATGTTTTTAAAGTGCCTTTTATTTAAAATGTAATAATAAAAGCAAAACCAAGATGATGCTAATGGGTAGACTAATGACACAGAACATGTACAATGATCCCATAAAAATTTTTTCAGATACTTATTTAGATGATTCCATATTTTCTAAACAAACTGCAATGAAATTTCTATTTTGTAAAATCTCAGGCTATTCAGATTCAACAGAGACTTTATTTACATGATTCTAAAATAGCAGAAAATTATTTAACTTCAAGCAATTATGATAAAGCCAAGAAGACTAATTATATCTTCAGGAAAAAGGAAGAAAAAGAAGCACAGTTTGACTTCAGCAGGGCATGTGTATTTCAGAACAAAACTGAGAAGAACCACCCTGACCCTTAGACTAGGGAAGGCCCTCCCCTACAGGAGGAGGAGAGTTCCATGAAAGGGCACTGTAGCTCCCACCCAGGACAAGCCTTGAGTGATGGTGCCCCAAGGACAAAGCGTGTCACATGCAGAGTGTGGGCGCTACTAGAAGCGGGAATGGAAATGACAAGAGTCACTCGATGTGCTGGACTCAGGGGGCATCTAGAGTGCTCTCTGGCAGGATAGCAGTGGTCAGATTTCTTCACATTTGACCTCCACAAAATGCTGAATAGTTGTTAAGATAGAATGTTTTCCTGATAGTATACAGCAAGTAGTCTTCAGCACATAGAGTGTACAAGCCAGAAAATATCTTTGATGAGAAGTGATGAAAATTTCTGATTTTATATGATATTTCTTTCCTTTTGGCTTTCTTGTTCTTATAAAGTTCCATTTTAAGGGGCTGGGGAGATGGCCCAGTGGAATAAGCACTTCCCTGGCAAGTGCAAGGGCCTAAGTTCAATCCCCAGTTCCACCCCCACCAAAAAAGTTCCATTTTATCCTATTTGTGTTCCTGCAGCTAAAAGTAAATATAATCCTTTATATAATGCTGAATCAAGTAATTTAAGTATTAGCAAAAATGTGACTTTGATCCTCTTACCTCTTTCACATGGATTTTGGAAGAGATAAGACAGAACCCTTCTTTCCAATTCTGCTTGAATATGAAGTCAAAATAGAAAGGAAGACTGCTGGTCTCTCGGAGCATCCATTGGAGGCTGACGATCTTAGCACAGTTATCTCCGTTTACATCTACCTTCAAATTCCAGTTAAAAAGCAGGGTCACTTTTTTTTTTTATTTATTTATGTTTTTGGCAGAACTGGAGATTGAACTCAGGCCCTCGCGCTTGCCAGGGAAGCGTTTATTCCACTGAGCCATCTCCCCAGCTCCCACTATATTACTTTATGCTAGAAGCAAGTTGTCATGTGTCCTCGCCTCAGAGTCATATCCCGTTTTATTTTTAATAATGTTGTTTATTTTTATAAGGAAAATTGACAATGAGAAAGTTACTTCTTGTATAACAGTGCAATAGCGTCTTTATTTCTAACCATTATTATACAAATAAGAAAGCATTTAACTAAAGAAGATAGTTTCCTGAAATTTCTTGTTTGGTATGATTATGTTTCGACTCTTCATCATAGGTGGGAAAATTCTAAATATGTCAAAAGCCGAATCTATAATTTCTTTTAGGAAACATTGAGATTATGTGGATAGTGACATCTGCTGTAGTACCATCTTTCCCTTCCTTCCTTCTATCCATTTTACCTTCTGTTTATTTCCTTTTTTATTTCTTTTCTTTTATTGTTTTCCTTAGGCTAGACACTTTGACAATTTTATTTATTTTCTTTAAAATTTTTTTCATTTTATTGTTCTTTTGCTGAAGTATCACTGGGTCATTTATGTTTGCCCTAGCTCTTGTTATTTCCTCACTTCTATGATCTTGAGGTTAGTTTTTCTTGAGACATAAAAGAGCAGTTGAGATGATAGCTATTTATCAATATTCTCTTTTCTCTCAGGACTATTTTGGCTGTGTTCTATAAATTCTGGTATTTTCACTTCCTACACTTTTGGGTTTTCCTTTTCATTTCTAGTTGATCTTTGATTGTTGAGTGGTATATTATTTGATTTGTATATTTTTATTTTTTTAAATTTTCCTCCTATTACTGATTTTTTAGTTTTATAGCAGCATGATCAGAAATGAAGATTAACATGATAAGCCTTCTTACGTTTCTTAAGCCCTGCTTTGTTGCCTAACATATGCTCTACCTTGAAAATACGTATGCATGCCTCAGAAAAAAATTTTCTTTCCTTTTTTTTTTTTTTTTTTTGGTATTCTTAGGGAAGGATCTACAGGGTGTTCATGGTCTCACTACTAAATCAGACAAGTAGTGATCTGCCTGTTTACAGCCTCCTAAAAGCTGAGATTACAGGCACATGCCATCATGCACAGTTTCAGTTGCCATCTCAGCGTGCCCTGAGCTGGGGCTGGCACAGCAGCCCAGGGTTGGAACCTGGCCCCTGCACCTGCTTGCAGGCACTTTAATCCATTGGGCTATTTGGCCGGTCCTAGGAAATTTTTCATTCTGCTCTAGTTTGATGGAATGGTCTATTTGTGTCTCTTCATCCAGCTTAAAGTATAATTCAAGTCTGATGTTTCATTATTTTCTATCCAAATGATCTGTCTATTGCTAAAAGGGAGGTTTTTCAATCTCCTCTTACAGTTTTTCAGTCACTGACTTCTTTTGTATCCGTTAATTTTTGTTTTAAATGTTCAGGTTGCTAATGATTTTGATTCTGAAATATTTTTGTTTTAAATATTTAAGCTGATTTGGGCCGAATATATATATATTCAGTAGGGATTTAATATTTCTACTTTGTTTTATATATATATATATATATATATATATATATATATATATATATATATTTATAATTGTTCTATGCTTTTGATGAATTGTCTCTTATAGCAGATACAAGAATGACTAGCCTTGCATTTACGACTTCTGTCTGCTTGAAATATATCTTCCCATCTCCTCACTTTCAGTCTATCTACTCCTTAAAGCTGAAAGACTCTTCTAAGTAGCATTTGGGCTTTGTTTTTAAACCATTTAGTAACCATTTAAACCATTTAGTAACTCCCTGAAGACTTTACTTCACTCATGTTTAAAGTGATAGTTAACAGGTAGGGGCTTAATATTCCTACTTTGCTCACTGTTTTCTGTTATTTCCTAGACCATTTGTCCCTGTCTTCTTATTTTGTGATTGCATGATTTTCTATAATGATGTGTTTTGATTCCTTTGTCATTTGTGAAAAAGTGCCTGCTTTGTAGACACCATGAAGCTTCGTATATCTTCTGTGATAACAAACCTTGTAAGATAAGAACAGCTTAACTTGGATTACCACTTGCCTCCTACGCTTTGTATTTGTGATGTCATAATTCATACTTTGTAAATTGTGTGTCCAAGTTATTTTAGGTATAGCCATCTTTAATATTTTCATCTTTTAACCCTCATAGTAGAGTTATATGTTATTTACACACCGTTGTTAAACAGAATATTCTGAATTTGACATTATAATTTCCAGTAAATTCCATAATTTGTGTGTTTTCATGTTCCAGTTATTGCCATTCATTTAAGTCTGAAGAATTTGCATTTCTCTTTTTGATTTTACCAAAGACAAGTCTACTGCTGTTAAACTCCATTATCTTCTATTTAATGAAATCAATCTCTTTTGGGAGTATTTTGGGAACACATTCTTCCTAGATACACTTCGTTAACCTTTTAGGCTTTCAGCCCATTGAACATATCATCCTTTCTCCTCCTGGCTGTCAAGATTTCTGCCACATAGAGACATAAGTTATCTGATACCAACTTGGTCATACTGAGTAGGAAATGTATGTGTTTTGTTTTTAGTTTGCTTGTTTTCTTCTAAGCTCAGTAAAATGCTTTTTCTACAATTGAAATACAAATTTGAAGAACTTACCTCTATTAAAAAATAAAAATGATCTAAAATTTCAAATAAGTATCATAAAATGATGTCCACCAACATATTATGTTTCCCCATTTATTGTCCCTGTCATTATTGATATTTATTGTTAAGCCAGTAGTCAGACATGGGCGATAGTTAAAGGAGTGGGTCCACAGGGGCACACGCTGCCAGCATGGAAAGAAACAAACACGTGGATGAGCACGCACTTCTCAGGCATCAGACTCAGAACGATCCCACGGAGCAGAACACTTCAAGGCCCCAAGCTGCACACATCACTGCCGCTTCCTGGGCCTGACTGTTTCTTTCCAGGACAAGGCACATGCATTTCTGGCTGCCACTGTCTACAGGCCAGGGAATTAGGGAAGGAAAATGTTCTTTAAAGATCACCCTCACTTGGGCCGGGACATGGATAAATTAAGAATTTGCCTTTCATAGGTTTCTCACATCATTAACGTCTCTGAGGAAACACTGACTACTCAGAAAGGACAGCAAGCCATTTCGCAGTTCCTGTGTAGCTACTAAGTATGAGGAGCACCATAATTCCCCGGTCCTCCAGACTCCAAGAGTAACTCGTAGGTGCACAAAATTGCATCCAGACTTACACTTGGTTTAGATGTTTTCATGGCACTGCCCGCCTTCTCCCTTGAAACTGCAGTTCTCTCTCCATATATACTTTACAGTACATTCTACCTACTCTTCTGCAGAGCTTGTACATCTTGGCTGAGTTCTTTCATTAAGGGAAAAAGCAACTGAAGATTCAGGAGGTGAGGGCCTAGTTCCTTACTGCATCACTATCTATCCATCTTCTCTGTTGCATTTACTGAAGAATTCACATGCTTCGGTTAGAAAATGGTTAAGAAAGCATAAGTTAGAAAATAATAAGAAAGCAAAAGAAAACAAATGACATCTTTCTCAAAAATCATAAACATAGCTCAAAATGGCATTCATTACAGTAATGTCTACAGGAGAACAGAAATGGTGAGTAGCAATCCACAGCAAAGTGCAGCTCGCCCAGGAGCCTGAATTCAAAACTATGGAAAATAATGACTTGGCAAAAAGAAAGAGAAGTAGGTCTCAGGGAACAGGGAAATAAGTACCTGGAAAATTAGGCGCTGCTGTGAAGCTGGATAAATAGAGCACAATATTGAGAAAAGAACATCTGGAAGTTTACCCGGGCTCTTGGAGGAAGGGAGAACAGGCCATCTACATGGGGAAGACTGAAGCCAGAAACATACATGTCACCGTGTACTAAACTAAACTCAAACTGAATAAAAGAGTAAGTATTAAAACAGAAACCCTTATTTCACTAGAAAATTAAATGAATTTCAATATATTGTTTAGGTATTTTTTTATCAATTTTATTGAGAAATAGCAATGAGACAGTTTCAAAACAGGTTGGAAGGACAGTTAAAATAATTAAAACATTGCATATTGTTGTCTTTGTAGTAGTTATTCATAGCACAAGATGCAGACATGATATTCTGTCCGAACATTATTAATACAAATCTTTCTTCTCATTGAATTAAGAGAAAGTAGCTGCACAACTATCCTATTTTGTATGTATAGATACAAAATGGTCCTTCATTTGTATATGGTTAGATTTATAAATTTCTGTGTAAAGATATGTAATTGTTTATTCAATATACTTTTAAAGGTAAACAGATATATGAAAGTAACCAAAGAACACTTTTCCATACCCCTAAGACCATATCTGTCTCCTCTCTAGCATACCAATACCTGTTAATGGATGAGTTAGACATTTTGTAGATTATACTTGATAACTCTTGTCTCTATTTCTAGCTTACTCTGCTGTATTTTCAGTGTTTCATCTTTGTTAGATCTTCATAATGAGAATATGAATCTACTATGATTCATGTTGCATACAAAAAACATATTTACATTCACCTTTTGCTCCAGTTGATGCTTTATTTCTTTGTACCCTTACATAATGAAGTTTCTACAATTAGTTAAATCTTGGAAACAACCCACATGCCCATCAACTAATGAAAAAAATTTTTAAATATGGTTTAACATAATGGAACACTATTCTACCATAAACAAGGATAAACTTGGGACATGTATTGCCAAATGGTTGAGACCATGCTCTTAAATGAAATACATCAGACACACATATGTAAATATTGCATAATCTCTTCATTGTGAGAAATTGGAAGCATAAATAACAACCCAATTGTATAAGACCTAGAATGAAATGTGAAGAAATTACCCCAAGGGAAAGGGAAACTAGGAAGGGAAAGAAGAAGGAAGATAAAAGAAAATGAGAAAAGAAAGGATAAAATGAAAGCAAAGCTTTGTCACTAAGGAGGGAAGGGAAGCTGAAGGGAGGGAAATGGGGGAAAAAAACAGAAGACAACTCAGGGTATATTGTGTTAGTACAAAGTCCCTGTGAGGAATGAGGTCTTCATGTGGACCTAAATGGTGCCAATAAATTCACTTAAATTTAAAATATGGATTACAGCTTGTCTTATTGATTTAATCCACTATAAGTAGATATTCTCTTCTACCACTATGGCAATCAGCTGGTACCACAGTCAATGATGATGCATATACTCTAAATTCAAGGGTCTTCTATTTCAAAACATTGATCACTTGCTCTACAGTGAGCTCTATTTTTCTTCCTTTGGATCCCAAGATGCCGGCCTCTTGATTTACTTCCTTTTTCCATTGCTATACTTGTTTTACTACTTTCCCTCTCACCTATAAATGTTAGAAATTCCCAGAACCTAGGTCTTAGATTTCTACCTTTTAAAAAAAATCTTCTAATTAATGATCTGGTACATGGTCTCTCTATGCTTGGACTCATAGGGATCCTCCTGTCTCAGCCTCCCCAGCGCTGGGATTACAGGCATGGTCCACCATGCCCAGTTTCAGTGGGCAGCTTGGCATGGGGCCAGCCTAGCTTGTGGCACTGGGGACTGAACCGGGCCCTTGTGCTTGCCAGGCAAGAGCTCAGACCACCAAGGTATCTCACCAACCCCTCTACTTTTTAAGATTATGTTCATGTTCGTCAAAAAGTCTTAGCAGTTTTTGCAGGTTCAAATATTATTTATATGTTTATATATTTCATTCCCTCATTTCCTGTCTCTGAATATACTTTTCCCTAATTCCAGAATCATATTCAACTAATAGGTTTATACACTTCAGTATTTGATATTCATCTTAAATTTAACATTAACAAAACAAAATTCAGATTTGATCAGTGGATTTCATTGGCTTGAACTTCAAAATAAAGCTGGGGTTCTATCACCTCAAGAACTTCTGATATAAGGAAACTTCAAGGTGCCAATTATTTATTTATTGCAATAGAGAAATGGCTTATAATTTGCGTCTCTGTGTTTGTCATCATACCCACTCATAACAACCTTTTCAGAATATGTAAAATCATGACTGTCATATGCAGATACCTTAAAGAATTTCCTTCTCTCTTATAGTAAATGCCCAAACTGAAACTACTTCTATAAGAGCAGGGGCTGGGGAGATGGCTCAGTAGAATAAGCACTTCCCTGGCAAGCACAAGGGCCTGAGTCCCCAGTTCCACAAGCAAACAAACAAAACAAGATCATACATGTTCTAACCTCTCCAAATACCTCCAACCTGCAGCATTCCCTTACTGCCACACCTACCCTTCCCTGGACTTCATATCAACATTTGAAACACTCTGGGCATTCAGGTGTTTAAAGGTACCAGCAAGACATGGGCTAATTCTCTAGCTCTGACTCTCCCAACTGCCTGAGATACTGATTGGTAACTGACTTTCAACTTACCTCCTGATACCTTTCAGCTCTCTCTTGGTTCTTTAAGGAATATATCTCCCCATTCTGAATTTTCTCTTTCCTTTATTGTATTTGTCAGGATTTAGTTTCTGCTATTTTATCTATCTAATTTCCTTCTGTTTTCCTTCTTGCTTTCCTTCTCATTGAAATAAAAGTTCACTGAAAAAAAGATTCTTTGCTATCTCAGAACCTATAAGATTGTCTGTAATTTTGTTTATTGAATGACTAAAAGAAATCCCAATACCCACAAAAGACATTGTCTTTTTTCCCACTTCAAAACTCAGTCCATTATGTTTTTCTTAAACATTTAAGAATTTCATCATTTTTATAAATCTACACATAAATGTATGTATACATTTTTAAAATTTCTTCCTTTGGAGTTACAATGAGAGAGAAAATTCTGTATATATTCATTAGAAGGAAATTTCAAAACTTAGTTTTAAGAGAAAATGGTACAGAAATTTATTGGAAATTACAATTGTTATGAAACTATCATATATTTAAATGTGAAGTAAATCGTATTTTTATTTTCAATTAAATTAAGCTTATTTTAAAATTAAACAATAATACATTATAGGTGAGCATTTTTTTGGAATGATGCTTTATTCAAGTATGAATTTTGATTGGCTACCCTTTGCAACCAGTTCCTCTGATGGCTCTCTTCTGAGGGACATCATATTTGTGGTGTTCTTTAAGTTAGGAATAAAATAATTTGTTGGCATTTAGATCTATATCCTTTACTAGCTTTCAACCCAAACTCCTAGCACATGGCCACTTTTCAAACTTCAGAAGTAAATGAGTGAATTTCATACATCGCTGGCTCTACTCATGATACTAATAAGTACAGCAGGAAAAGCATTGGGTGTCATATATATGAGAGTGTGAACTGTCCAAGTTCTCCACGTTTCCCAGGAAAAACTTAAAGAAGTGTTCCAAAGGAGCAGCCAGAGTAACAGCATGAAGACTCAGGCTTTGTGGACTCTGCCAAGTGACACCATCGTCCATGGTGTCCTCCGCTTTTAAACAAATGACATGTTTACTTCATCACTTTCTCTTTATTACAATGAATAGAGTGTCTGTAGGAGACACTTCCTGGTCCTCGTCTCAGTCCAAGAAAACAATATTTGTAATCCCAAAGTTACGTTATTGGAATCCATCAAGTTGATTCCAATCTACCACTTTCCATGCAGCCCACGGCGAAAATGAGGACACTAAATTATATTTTTAATCATCGGGGAGTCAAGGGGCTCTAGGTCCAGCCATGAAGATGGCTTCCCGGAACCAAGAGAGCGACCCAGGGCTTCACCTGGCTTTTATTCAGTGAGGGAGTGGCTTGAGGGTTGACTGAGAATTGTGGGAAGTAGGTGACTACTGTGAGCTGAGCTAGGTGTGGGGCCTACATTTACCTCTGCCATATGCAGAGGATATGCAGAGAGTAATCTGCATTGTATAGTACTTAATGTTTTGGGAAGTCTAGGGCTTCAGCTTTGATGTAGTCTTTCAAGCTCCAGGAAGTCATAGCCTCTATCTCGAGGCTCGATCCCAGCTGGCAGCGCGGAGCATTAGCTCTACCATCCTGTCTCCACTCGGCTCATGTTAAGGAGCAGCAGGCTTACCAGGGAAACACACATGCCACCTTCAAAGACTATCACCAGCACCTCAGCTAGACCAATACACATTGCTTAAGGCCAATTGAAGGATAAACAGAAGTCCTAGCCAGCTCTGTACATAACAATATGAGAAAATAGGATCAGACTCAATCAAAATGGAGACAGTCCCTTTTCTTTCAAGGAGAGTTGTTCAGGTGGTCCCCCACAAGTGTCTTCGAAAATTCCTAAAGCAGATAGATGCTCAGTGTGGGGTTTTCCATTCACTCATCAAACCATCCCACCCTGTTATACCATCACTCTATCTATAGCAAACTACTTATATTTCCTGTGTTTCTTTTTTGTTTTTTGTTTTTCTTATTTTTTTCTTTGATTTTTTGATACTGTGTATGAAATTCAAGATCACCACACAGAGCTACATAAAAAACTCACTGTTTTGTTTTTTATTTTTATCTTATTTATTTAATTATTTATTTATTTACTTTTTGCAGAACCGAGGATTGAACTCAGGCCCTAGCACTTGCCAGGCAAGCCCTTATTCTACTGAGCCAGCTCCCCAGCCCTGTTTTTTTTTTTTTTTTCCAAACTCCCTCTTTTAAAAAAATTAACCTGAGACAGAGTCTCGCCAGGTCATGAAGTTATTCTGACCACGCTCAAGTGTATGATCCTCCTACTTCAGCTACACAGGGGACTGGGATTATAGTAATTTATCTGGTTTCAAACGCTTGTTTTTAAAGTTATTTTTTCTCTGTAACTTAATATTACTACATCTATAACCAAGACAGTCCTTCTATTACTGTTTCTAAGTTTCAAACATATGATTAAATGTTTTAAAAATCTGTATCAATAAGGATTTCTAAATTGTATGACATCTGCATTTAAGCTTGGCATATTAAAACATATATTCAGATGACATCTTTATGTTTTTTGTTTTTTTTTTACTTGGAGGAACCAGAGATTGAACTCAGGCCCTTGCGCTTACCAGGGAAGCACTTATTCCACTGAGCCAATTCCTGGACCCCAGATGACATCTTTAAATACATGAGTTTGGTGTAGCTATCAGTCACTCTTTACTGGTCTAATTAACATCACTGAAGTGACACCAGATATAAAGACAATAACATTGTGGCAATTAAGCCTGGGTACAATGTGAATTTATTCATGCCAATGCTAAATAGCTGTCTAGGATTATTTTCTTCATCAGGTTGTTTCAAAATAACATAATTTTACTTCCAAACACTTGTGCTTTTATAATCTCAGAGTTGCATATTTCATATGATGAAACCACTTTTTCATCATCTAATCTAATTTTAAACAAATCTATTTTAATATAAAGGAAATACCATTGTTTTATAGGTAATGATTACTTGGCTGTAAAAAGACCTGCTCATATCAGACATTTATCTAATCTAGATAAATAATTTATAAATCAGAATAACTGAGAACTGTGTTGCAATTACAATAGGTTTCTGGAAGAAGTGAAAAACTAGCCATCTGAAGAATTCTGTGATCAGAGTAAGAAAAAAAAAAGTTTATTCTTGGTTTGGTTGTTTCTGTACCATTATCCAAAACTGTAAATTATCTTTCAGATCTTCGTTCCTGTTAAGGGACCTTGCCCACTGAGCATATTCCTTCCATTTATTGTCACTGTTCTTTTTTATTTTTTTTTTATTTTATTTTATTTTTTTTTTTAATTTTTTTTTTTTGTCTTTTTGAGACAGGGTCTCACTATGCAGTTCAGGCTGGCCTTAAGCTCACTTTGTAGCTCAGGCTGGTCTCGAACTCACAACAATCCTCCTGCCTCAGCCTCCCGAGTGCTGGGATTACAGGCATGCGCCACCATGCCCGGCTCGTCACTGTTCTTTTTAACACAACACAGCAAATATTTGTTGTAAAGTATTCTACCTGCTTCTTATTTTTTCTAAGGGCTAGATTACTTTTATGTCAGCTGAATTTGTAATCACGACCATTTATTCTGGAGAAAATAGTCCTCAGATTGGAAAATAGACCAATTTAATGAAGAGTTGTTTTTCACATTTAAATGTCAATGCAAAATTAAACTTTCAGGATAGTATTGAATTGGAAATACGGTTTTCTTTTATAAAAACGTGATATCAGTAACAACAAATAACTAAGAAATAGATTTTTATTCTTTTTCATTTCATTATTTTCTGTAGCATTATAAACATGTACTCTTGCACTATGTCTGACTTCCATTGTAAAGACAAAGTTTATGCCTCAAGTTGGAAAGAAATATTGAATACATTGCATATTCTGAAGTTTATTATCAATGCTATTTTTATCATGACTGTACTGCCAAAATATTTTTCTACAAATGTCTTTTTGTAAACTTCCCACATATTTGAAAATACAATCTAATACACTGTTACAATAAAGAAGCCCTTGTGTGATCGTAGAAAAAAGTTAGAGACTCATGAAGTTGATAAGTTGAGTAATTAAACATATATATGTGTTCTAATTAATTAATATATATATATATATATATATATATATATATATATATATATATATACCTCCTGGAGTGATTCAAACACCACATTTCTATAAGAAAGAGCATCATTCTAAACAAATCTATTTTAATAAAAAGGAAATACCATTGTTTTATAGGTAATGATTACTTGATCATAAAATGACCTACAATATCAGACATATAAACACTTCCATCAACCCAGAAATACTTTGTAATGAAAACCTCACTATACGGAAGATGACTCATTCTTTAAAAGTAAAATCTCATGAAGTAAGTATGGCTTTTTGAAACTATTTTTTTATTCATGTATAGCTCTATGTAGTTATGGGATATTCTGTATTTTGATACATATATGAAATGTTTCTTGGTTGAGTTAGAGTAGTTAGCTTTTCCATCTTCTGAAGCATTTATATTTTTTGTGATCAATAGCTCACAGCAGTTTACAATATATTTTATGAAGAACTAGAAATCTGTTGAAGGTCTCTTCTCTAGGGACCACCTGGTCAGGAAAACGTATAGTGCTTTCCTTGCAGTACTTCTGCCTATCAGCTTCTCTAGTTTCTGTGCCTTTACTACCAAGAAACATCCATTAGAGTACTTTCTCTACATCATAACTAGAATTAAACCTACAGTAGAAATTCCTACTTGTTACTTAGTTCATATCTTGGAAACTAATAGAGCATCTAACGCAGTCATCCCAAAGCTCCCATGGGGACATTATATCTGGTAACTCTGTTTCATATAGTAATGTTTTCCTATCAGGGACCTTCATTTTCTGAGAATAATTTCCACTAACTGATGTGTTTATATGCTATAATTTTTAAGTCAGATTCAAATTCCATGGAAACACTAAACACACTCATTGTACTATATATGTAACTAAAATCAATGCATAAAAGTAGATTAATATTGTTCTTCTATCTTCTCATCAAATCAGAAAATACATCTAATAAATTTCTTATGTCTTTCAAACCAATCGAATCAATCTTTTATTCTATGTGCCAGGGATCAAACCCAGGACCTTGCACTGGCAAAGCAGGTGCTTGTGCCCTTGAGCTATATCCTTGGCCCCAAGCTGATCATTTTTAACATATAACCACTGCTATGCATAGTTACCACTACATCCTACTGAGCTTGAATTAAAGAAAAGTTATCAATATGGAATATCTCCACCTCTTTAAAATCTTCCACAAATTTCACAGCCCAATAAAAACCCAATCCTATCTTTGCCATAGTACTTTTGACACATGGAAAAGATTTCACAGTATGAGTCAGAACCTATTCCATATTCTTCTTAACTTAGGCTAATTTTTCATTTTTTTTAATCTGGTGAAAACCTCATTTATTCTTGGATGAAAGTTTTTATTTAAAATTATTTTTAAAATGAGGACATGTCAATATGATTTATATTAACTGACTTGACTGTTGATTTTCTATAATTAAAGAAAAAAACAATAGTTTATACAGATGTCTGTGCCAGTTTATCCATTTAAATGAAATGTATCTTTTTTATTGACTGTTGTTCATTGACAGGAACTAGTGCTTCTAAGGAAGTTATAGTTTGGTGAAAAAAGACAGGTTAGCTTGATATACCAATCTTCTATCTCTTAATAGAATTTATTATTGGAACATAGTAGAAAAATACATATTCCATTTTTAAATTTAAATTTATGTTTCATTTGCCTATACTCATCTGAAGTTGGCTATCAGGTAAAGTCCATACTCATAAAAAGCCATCAAGCCAAGCAGCAGGAATCCTTTAGGGCCAAGTCAGAGGCTGCCTACCACACTTTCTAAAAAAAAGTAAAGATGAATCCTTGCCACAAATAAATGTGGCAAACATCACTTCCTTCAATTTAAAGATGCTAAAAAAAAAAAAACATAGCTGGTTGTGTCAGATAGCATGGGCTCGTCCACAGTGCTGTATTTAGTTGCTTGTCTCCCCTTATTCAGGAAAGAAAATTGACTGTGTGATGAGAAAAATGAGCTGTCAGTGACTGACTGAAAAAACACAATCATTTTGAACCTAGGCTGAAGATGAAAGAATCATTAAATGACTTTTCAAAATTTGGTGTCATCCAGTCCTTTTAGATAGAAGGCACAAGAGTTCTGATTTCTAACATCATAATCTTCTCATTATTCTCTTATGCATTTACCTGCTGGGCTGAAGGAAATGGAAAAACAATCTGTGTTCCCTCTATTTGTATGTAAATTTTAGTTCTTGGAATCAGGTATTTTTGCAAAGTATTATTTGGTCACAATTCAGTTACTGTTTGTGGTTTGTGTCTAGTTGTCCCCCCAAAGCCTCATGTAGTTATGCGGCACACTTCTGGAGTTTGTGATTAATTCACGATCTTTTCCTGGGGTGGTGGGTGTGAGTGCTACACCTGCCTGGGGAGAGCCTGAATGCAACATAAGGGACACAGATTTTCTCTCTGCTGCCATTGTTGCCACTGCTCCTCCCTTTTGCCTCTGCTCTTTGCTGATTTCTGCCACCGAGAACTGCTGCCCTCTGCCGTGTGCCGCTCTGCCTTGGAGCCAACTGAGTATGGACTGAAACCTCCACTAACTGTGAGCTAAATGAACATTTCCTTCCTTAATTTTGAGAGTCTCATAATTTCTCCCAGCAATGAGAGAAAAGTAACAGAGACAGCTCCTAATAGGTTACTTAGATAGTACTGAATGAGTGAAGGTTACTGTCAACTGTATGATCTGTAATTTGAAACTCCCATGACAGAAGTCTACACACCTACATGCAGGAATGTTGAAAACCCATGTCACTGACAGCTGGGATGGTCTTCAGCACACACGATAAAGGAAAGCTAGCCATATGATCTCATTATCTTTAGTCTAGATGATTAACAGAAAATGCACACTGAGGTGGGCATAGTGGTGCACACCTACAATCCCAACATTTAGAGTCCGAGGCAGGAGGATCACTGTGAGTTCTAGGGCAGCCTGGACTACATAGTCTGGGTTGGCCTTCAACTACACAGTAAGACCTTGTCACAGGCAATCATTAAAAAAAAAAAAAAAAAAAAAAAAAAAAAAAAAAAAAAAATGCTGCTACTAATTTTCTTCATTCTGGAAGGAGACATGATGTAGACATCTGATGAGTGAAAAGGGGAACTTTTGAGCATTTATGATTAGAATATTAATAACAATAAGTGCTCACTGTGTTAATAAAGAAAAACAGAGTTTAAGAAATTAGCACTGAAAACTGGAAATTCAAAACCTTGATCCATATTAGAAATCTCCCCATTTTAATTTGAAATTATTGAAATGGGGCTACATGTAGTTTTGTGAACTCTAGGAACCAGAAATAGTAACCCACATTAGAAAGAAATATTAACTTTTTAAAAAAATTTCTCTACATCTAGAAAAGAGGATGTTGGGATAAGTTTTATCGAGAGAAGACACTGATAATATGACAAAACTAAGAAAGTTAAGACTGGAATAAGGAAAATTAAGAAGTGATTATGAAAGATTCAAGAGTTTGTATATAAGTCAGAGTGGTCATTATATTTGAGGAGGGACAAAACAAGGTATACTGATCTCATATGAGACTATTCTAAAAGATCATACCTCTGCTCCTGTCATGGTTCTAATGTTAAATATAGTGCAACAGCAATGATGACCTCTCAGGGCGTGTGGGAATACTTACATGTGGGAAAGCTTAGAAAGGACAATTTCCAAAAGGGGGTAATCTTCCAAAATCCAAATGGGAATGGTAGGTCATCTTTATTAGGCATTTTTAGCCATCCTGTGGAAACCTGAGAAGTAAGGGCTGCTGCTTTGTATATTTTAATACAAAGACAGAAATATAGACAACTTAAATAACTCGATGGGACAAAATAATAGAGTGATAAGGATATGAGCACAAGCAGTAAGGCTGCAGAGTATGCTGTACTTCAAGGTACTCTAGTGATCTCTTCTTCCTCTGAAGAAAATAGCTACTTTCTACTGGACTGAGATATCTAGTAACACTTGTTCTAAACCTTAGGTATCTTAATACCCATGGTATTCTAGGCTAAGTGTAATTCTTTGCAAAACTCTTACAACCTGAAGAAATGTGTAAACAACAAGAACAAAGAAAGTTGTCTATTTAAGGAGGATTTTATTTAAAGAATATCAGTTCATAAACCAAAATTTAGGGGGCCAGGAAGATAGCTCAGCAGACTAAAGCACCTATTTGGGCAAGCTTAGGCAAAAGGTGTGGACGGCGGCTCCCACACCCACCACCCCCAGGGCGGGCTGAGCCAGCCAGAGTCCAGGCGAGTCTGAGCTATATATCAAGACCCTCTAACAACCAATACATGCTTTTTGAAAACAAAGGAAAGGAAAAATAAGCAAAAATTTCTCCCACCACCAAAACCTGTAGCCTGTTCCTTCTATTTATGACTTCCAGCAATGTGTTGTCACCATTTCATGACAGATCTCCAAAGCAAACTTTAAAATATGTAGAAGTTTTGAGAACCAAATGTTCAATGTTGACTTCATTTGATATTGAATTAGATTAATGTACAGTTTCATAAATTAGGTTGAACGCAAGTTGAGATAGTTGAAATGTACCACTTCCTGTATTTTACCATTATTTTGCTCTTAAGGTTATTTCCATCTATTACATGCTTTATTGGAACAAGGAAAATACTTTAAAGTCATAAGCAAGCATATGGTATCTCTTTCAATGGCATCACATTGGTAGCTCAAGATTGGGAATGGTGGACGTATTTACAATAAAAATCATCAAATGGAGCAAGCTAGGACTTCTTTTTCTCAGTTACTAGTTGTTAAATATTTGCTAGCAGGCTATAGCCACAAAGATTTCATGGCAATCTTGGCTGTTTTCTATCTGTCCATCTATCTATTCATATGTCTTTTTTTTTCCCCAGATTTAATGACGTATGATTGACAAATTAAATAGAGTTGATTATATTTGTTTTTAAGGAAAAGTCATCCCTAAGACCTGCATGAATTTGAGTCTATTCTAAAAACTAAAAGCAATTCAGAAAAAAAAAAACAAACAAACAGGAAGATCGTGTCAACAGTAGCATGCAGTGAGCAAGCCCACAGATCATTATTTTATCAAAATATTGTTTCAATAGGATGGAGGAAAGTTAAAAGTTAAGAGGAACTGAAGAGAAAATGAAGCATGTGTGTTATGTATCTATTTAATGAGATGCCAGTTCAAGAATCGTGGGGTCGTGGAATTCACACTGCCTCTAAATCTGTTTCTTTTCAGGTGACACTGTTTAGTTTCCAGTGTAAGTGACCAAAGGTAAACTGCATTGGTAAACTGGATACGACTTAGGAGAAGATTAAATTTTATTTTTGAACAATGATTTCAACCATGCCATTTAAGAACAGTAAGAATTAAGGCTCTGAAAGGCCAACAGTTTTAATACCACCAATAACTATAAACCATAATCAACACATTCTCCTCACATTAGAGCTTCAGGTCAAGTTATTTTTAAGTTTTGCAATGTGCTCCTTTTGGAGCCCCAGGCATATTCACCCAATTTAATATTCTTGAAAACGTGGCTCTTTTCACGTGAAATTACTTTGATTCGAATTTCTATAACTTTTTGTGGGAAGGAAATCCTCAGGGTACACAGAGTACAGGCTGCATCATACCCATATGAAACTCCTTCCTGGCTGTTGGAACTTTACTGACAATTAAAAGACTTGCATTTTGCATGGAATTGTTAATTAGGCTCAGTCATCTCCCCAAATCAATTTTCCAATCGTGCTTTTGGTCATTTGATACAAGAGAACACCCAGGCATGCCCATGCAAGGAGCCACGCGGAGTGCAAAAGCAAAAGCAATTGTTTTAGTTGTAGATGTAAAAATAGACTGAACAAATTAAGGAAAAAGAACTATAACTTTTCCATGTTTTCATACCACATTGCTAGCAACTGAAGCCTTAATTCATACCTCCTCATGGCATTTTTCTTTAAGAAATAGCACTGAGCCACGAACAAGACAGCAGACTGATCTTTAAAAATGACAAGAAAATAAAACTAACCACCTGAGACTAGACAAATGTAATTTCCATAAAGTATTGTATGAATATGCATTTTGTGCTGTTTAGCACTTTTGAATAGAAAAGTTTTTAAAGCTGATTTTAAGTTTTCCTACAGCTTTCTATTATAGGCATATGTCAGGAAAACAATCTCAGTGAAATTAGGACCATATTGTACTCTGAAAGAGAATATAAATGCATTTTATATCTATATTTATTAGAGATGTTGGCCTGCACTTCCCTTTATTGGTTGGGTCTTTCTCTGGTTTTGGTAACAAGGTAATATTTGCCTCCAGGAAGAATTTATGTAGTATTGTTTCCCTTTTGATTTTGTTAGAGTTTGAAAAGTACTGGTATTGAATATTCCTAAATTTCTTGTAGAATTCAGCTGTGAATCTATGAGATCCTGGCTTTTTCTCTATTGATAAGTTTTTAATTGCATTTTCAGTTTCATTGACTGATAATGGGTTATTCAGAATTTATATGTCTTCTTGAATTCATACATACCTATCTGGAATTGCAATTTATTTAAAAAGTAAAAACAATTTAGAGAAAAAACAGGAAGATAGTGCTAATAGTAGCATGTGATGAACAAGTCCACAGATTTCTTCTTTGTTTTTCATCCTATGAGATTAAAGATTTATACTGTAGGTATTGAGGATCTTACAAATTTCCACAGGATCTGTAGTGATTTCACCCTTTTCATGCCTCACTGCATGAACTTGAGTTTTTCCTTTTTATGATAAGATTAGCTACATGTTTATCCGTTCTATTCATTCTTTCAAAGAAGCAAATCTTTGACTGGTTAATTCTTCATATTGTTTTCTTGGCCTGTTACATTAATTTCTGCTCTGATCTTTATAATTTCAACAGGTTTGGGCTTGACCTGATCCTCTTTCTAGAAGCTTGAAGGGCACATTATGTTCATGTGCCCTTGTTCTGTTTTGCCAATGTGAGAATTCATCACTATAAATTTCCCTCTTAGGAGTGTTTTCCTTGTGTCCCACAGGTTCCTATATGTATATTTGTATTTCTGCTTAATTGTAGATATTGTTTGATTTCTTCTTTAATCTCATGTGTGACTTAATGGTTGTTCAAGAGGGTATTATATAATTTCTATGTTTATGGAAATTTTGTGATTTATTTTGCCATCGATTCCCCACTTCAGTGCATTATGGTCAGATATCACACATGGGAAATTTTCCATTGTTTTGTATTCACTTGAGCATGTTCTGTGGGCTAGTATTTGGTAGCATTCACAGAATGTCCCATGTGCAGCTGAGAAGGGTGTGTATTCCAACGCACTTGAGTAGAACACTCTACAACATCTTCTAAGTCCATAAGTTCACAGGTTTGGTTCAGATTTGTATATTTCTTTGCTGATTTTTTTGTCTGGTTGATTTATTTCTTTGAGAATGGGGTATTAAGGACCCAATTATAGTTGTATGATTGCTTATTTGATTTTTCATGCCTATTAAAAATTGTTCTAATAGCTGAGTGTTTCTGTATTTGGTGTTTGCATATTTGTGATTATTATCTCTTCCTCTTGAAATTGTCCCTTAACAAGCAATCCAGTGGCTTTTATTATTTCTTTTGATCATTCTTGATTTGAGGTTAACATTGTCTCAAATGGAATAGCTACCTCTGCTTTTGTCTGGGTGCTTCATGAATGGAAGATAGTTTTCCAACATTTGCTTTTTCATTCCATGAATTTTTTTCAGTCAAATGTATTTCTGATGTGCAGCATGTGTTCGAATCATGTCTCTTGGTTCCTGCAGCCAGTCTATTTCTTTTGATTGGCAAATTGGGGCCTTTTACATTGATAATTATAATGGACATACTGGCTTATCTTTAGCATGTTTATATTTTTAAATTACATGCCTGATATTATTTTATTTTATTTTTGTTTTTATTTATTTTTGTTTTACCAGGGACCTTGTACTTGCCAAGCAGTGCTGAAGAATAACCCCCGATCCTTTGTCATGTTATTTTCTCACTGTGGTTTCCTGCTTTTTCCCTCTGTTTAACAGTTTGCCCTACCTCATGATTTTTTCTTTCTGCTTTTGTTCTTGGAATTGTGGTCACTTTTATGACTTTTCCAAATATCTTTCCTAACTCTTTGAAGGGTTGGTTTAGTGATCATGAATTTCTTCAGGCCTTTGGCATGGCAGCATATTTTTCTTCATTAATTTTGAAAGATAGTTTTCAGGTTACATCAGTCTAGCTTGGAAGGTGCTTTTTTTCAGGACTTGAAGTACTTCATTCCAAGATTTTCTTGACTTAAGGCTTTGTGTTGAGAAGTCTGCTGTGATTCGAATGGGCTGTCATTTCCTTTATAGGTGATCAAGGTGTTTTTCCTCTAACAGTTTTTAGTATTCTGCCCTTGTGTTGAAGTTCTTGTATCTTAATTATTATGTGTATCAATTATTATATTACATTAGATTATATTTATTTTGGTTATGGCTAGTTGAAGTCCTATATGATTCATTTACCTCTGTGTCAGATTATTTTCTGTTGCTTGGAAAATTTCCAGCTATTATTTCTGCAAAGAGTTTTGTGTGTGTGTCATTAGTTTTGATTCCTGCTTTTTTATTGATAGCACTTATTTTATATTATTTTTCTTTGCCTGGTATTCTAGCTGTTGAACTGTTATTTCATGAACTTCTGTTATTTTCAAGAGATCTTCCCTTTCATAGTCACTAGTTGAGAGCCTGCCTTCAAGATCTGAAAGTCTGTCTTCTCTTTCACTTAAGAGGTTTTTCCAGCTTCCCATGGAATTTTTAATTCCCTGGATATCTCTGAATCTATGTCATGCTTCCTATTTATTACCTATATTGATCATTCATGGTTTCTATCTCCCTACCATCATCTTTTTTAAAAATCTATCTCTACTTGAGATTTTCTGAGCAATTTCTTTATAAATGACATTCCCTTTTTACTCGAGAGATTATTTCTGATATCATTCCCTTTATAGACTCATGATTTGTTTGTTTACTTTGGTTGCTATGATTTCATAAATGTCAGCTGTCTGTCATTTGTTTTCCTCTATCTCATTGTTTCCTGGACTTGTACTGGATAGGATAGAGGTTGCATTTTGTTTTACATCTTGACATTTTCTATTCTAAAACATTTCATTTTGTTTTCTCTGTTGATCCTTGTAAGTTTCTGTACTCCCGAAGTACAAGGCTATTTAATTCCCAGTGCCTTTCTCACCATAGGCCATAGGGAAGGGAGGGGTGAGCTATTGAATTTAATAAGCACCCTTTGTAATCTTTCATCTTATTCGTGGTGGTTCCAGTTAGTGCTCTGGTGCACAGAAGAAATGGAAAGAAAATAAAATAAAAGAGGGCTAGCCAGATAGCTTAGCAGACTAAAGCACGTGCATGCTTAGGCCGAATGCAGATAGGGTTCAATCCTGTTTTAAATGTTTGATAATCCTGCTCAAGAGGTAGGTAGATCAGCAAGCACCTTGGTGTGACTGAATTATAAATTAAATCCTTAAAATAGGCTTTAGAGCAATGGAGACTGGACTGCACGCCTGTAATCGCAGCACTTGGGAGTCTGAACACTGCCTAATCACTGCGAGTCCGATCTGTGCCATGAGACCCGTAGACCCTGTACTAAACACATTAAAAAAAAAAAAAAAGTAGGCAGGGTGGGGCGGGACAAGGTGGGTCAGGGCCTGGCGGGGTGGGGTGGGGTGGGGCGGGGCGGGGAGAGGCAGAAAACTGACCATTCATCATGGAGGGAATAATTCATGTTTGTGGAGTTTACTGCTGGACCGTAGAATCTTCTGTTTAGAGGAAGGAAGAGGAGGCAGGAGAACACACACCCCACGTCGATCCTGCAAGGGTCCTGATCCAGCAATCCACTGGCAGCCAGCTAGGCTACCTGGGCATTTTAAGTCTATGTTTAACTTGATCTACTGATCTCTTATTTGAAACTGATTTCAGTTTCAGGGTGTATGTCTCTCCCCTTTCTTCCAGTTACCTGTACTGTACTTGAATTTCTCTGAGTAGCTCTAGACAAAGCTCTTTCTCTGTTCAGCCATGCTGTCTGCCCTGCACTTATTTTCAGAAATTAATATTTACTTCTTATAACCCACGATGATACACTTGCTTAGTCAGCAATCTCTTTACCCTCACACCGTCCCTAAAGTGTACCCTTCCTTCCTTCCATCACGCCTGGAAGAGCACTCCCGTTTCGGCACACGTTGCTCCTCTACATGCACTGAATCCACAGAACATGCGTGCACTAGCCCGTGCCTCTCATCCTCGTCAGTCTTGTCATTTTCCCGTTTTAAATGTTTGATAATCCTGCTCAAGAGATAGGTAGATCAGCAAGCACCTTGGTGTGACGCAATTATAGATTAAATCCTTAAAACAGGCTTGAGTTGTAGAGGGAGTTGGGCAGTGCATCACCAGACCAGCATGGAGTGGCTCACTAACAAAGGAAAACCCCTTCCTCTTCAGTTTTAGGAATACCCAGGAGAGGCTTCAAGCCACTCCTTCTGGAGATCCCAATTTATGTTTTAAATGCGTCTTAGAAGAATATCTTTTTTGTACCCCCTATGGGCCAACCTTGTTCTTTTGAAATAAATTTTGATTTAATATTCATACAGTTTTAAATATACCATACTTAATACGCAAATGAACAATGTAATAATTTCTGTTTTATTACTCTGTTAAGAAGTGGTAATTTGGAGAGTCAAACTTAAGCCTGTCTCCTAAAAATTTTACTCTTTGCACACAATCTCAGTTCTATCACTCAGGTGGCATAAGTATGAATTGTAATTGAAAAGTAAGACATGAATTTCTCTGTTTTGATAAATTCTAACAAGCTTAAAGATCACAAGAAATTGATTGAGGGCTCAGCAGAACTGCGTTAAATAGTCTACCTCAAATTCTTAGTGGCTAAGTAGACTTAAGCCTCATTGTTAGCATTTGTTTTGTTGAAACATTAGTTCTTTCTCTTAGGCAGAAAAATCATCGCTCTCCTGGTCTCTTGTTACTGAGGATGACACACATATACCATGCATCAGTGTATCATTTCTTCACAATTTAAAGCATGACCATCTCTTACCTTGAACTTCCAACTGCATGATTCCTGAATTGTTCATGTCCAAATGGGATATTATAATAATGGATAATTACTAGAGATTTATGGGATTATTAATAAATCATCTCAAATCAGAGCCAATTAAAAAGTCATATTTTAAAAGCTTTAAGAATTATTTTCATATATGCATTAAATGTAAACAACACTTGCTGAAATCATTTTAGTAGTTTTCATCCCATTTGATTAGTTTTAAATTTATATAAGATATAGACTTTTAAGAGTCAAGATAGTTTAGTATTGTTATTATTGCCACTAATGTGTCTCATTAATAATCTGCCAGAAATTCTCCTTGGCCTTTATACAATCCGAGCATTAAAAAAAAAAAAAAAAGAAAAGAAAACAGCATGTTAAACCACAGGTGAGAAGAGTACAATTTAACAGTGTGTGTTCAGCTTTTATGTTCTTTGTAAGCTACAATTGATTTCAGAAATTATCCCAATTTTCCAGGATCCCTGGCCTGTGAGTGATTTCTATTTCACAACTTGCTTTTCTTTTGGTGTTCTTGGAACTTCAGTTATAAAATGTCAGCAGCCTGCCCCCTACTTCAAAGCAGTGTTGCTTAGATACAGAGGTTTATGTCCATAAGTAGCATCATTCTGCAAGACGTTCTTTTCAGAATAAAAATTAGAGCTTTGATATCATGCTGATATCTAAAAAGACATCAGAGAGACACTTGCTTATAAGAATGAACATTGATGAACTTATATTATCCCATTATTGAATCAAATTTATTAAACAAAAAACAATTTGAAACCAGATGATTAAAATGCCTCACTGTAGTCAAATAATTTCACACAGGCCAGCCTTCTTCTGAAATCACTGTTCATTCCTCACCTGTACCAACAATACTTTCACCATTCTTCCTTAAACAAAGCCCTCTAAACTCTGATGTCTCTAATCTTCCATAGGGTGTTTTGAAGTTTCCTGCCCACAGTGCCAACCCCTATCACAACTGCCTTCCCACTTGGAATCTCACACTAATTACATACTACTTTTGAGTTCCTTTGTATACTCTTGGGTGAGTTATCTGGTCTCTCATTTCAAGGTTTAAATTCTATCATGATAACTGTTTCAATCAAAGATTTTGTTAGTATTTGTAAGTATGGCAAGGACCACTGATGGGGATGTATTTGAAAATATAAATTCACAGAAGATGGCATGCTATGCAATTGGTCACGTGGGGGGCACTGAGGTCAGGAAGGACATATGAGAGGACACAGGGTACAGTTTGGGTGAACTATGGACAAATCATTATAGTGATTTCCATGGCAGAGCAGGATACATGCAAGCCATGTCCTAGCCAGGTTAAATAGTTGTAGAGATTCTTCAGTTTAGGAGCTGTCCCTATCTGTATGCATTTACTTCTAAAACAGTGAAATAGTAGCCCAGAGTTTGGGAGACTGAAAAAGGAGATGTTTGTGCACTGGGCTCTGGGTCAGCTGTTTTGTATCTCTAGGATTTAGCTACATCTCCCTCTTGGCTCTACAGGCTATCAAGGCTTGAATGCACCAAGAAATAAAATATGTGGTTAATGTACTGAAGTTTATAAATTTTAATTTTTTGAACACATCTGAACCAATAAGATTATCTGTCCAGGAGGTAAATATGCTTTGCCTGTTGTTTTTCTTATTCCATGTGAGCTGCTTATCAGATGAGTTACCTTGGACAAAACGTTTTATAAAATCAACAGTTCTGCTGGTCTACTGAAAGGAGCAGTTAGTGCTTACATTTCTTTTTCCTCTTTTTAAATTCCTTTTAGCTGTTTATTATTACCAATTTTGAATGTTTGTATCTGATAAGCTAAATAACTATTTTGAAGAAAATACTATGCAATATAATAACCACTGTTGGATTCCTGTTATTTTTTGTTTAGTGAAATTCTGTGGCATTTCTAATGATTTTAATTATCTTTATTCTCTGCATAAAATAAATAAATAAAATTTAAATCAACGAAACCACTTTATCCTCCTAGTTCTGTCTGTTGCAATACCACTGTCAAAGAACCAGCAATGCAACTTGGTGGACTAGGTGCTTGCTTAGGCAAGTGCACGGGCCAGGGTTTGATCTCTGATACATCATCTTTTCTATGCAGAAGGAAGACTAGAGTAATAGGTTAGTAGGCAAAGAAACAGTGCTATGAAAGGGAGGTGTTTTGTATATTCCATGGCTTAGAAAATGTGGATGTTTGTATCACAGACAGCTAAATTAGATAGAAAATTAATGGGCAGTCAGAGAGGGACCCCATCCTCTAAGGAGTCACTGCAGAAGATGGGACACATCAAAATTGTGTCTGGAGATGAATTTGAAGACAGCCAGGAAGACAGAATGGCCAGGCCTGCAGCCTTCCCAAGAGATGAATGGCAGCTTGAGATTACATCTTGATCAGCACCACGTGGTCCAGTGAGCCATACTTGCATCCTTTCCAGGAACGCACTGTTCTACCTTAGAAGTTACAGATAAGCTAGTCTTCCTGTGCTGTGCGCCTCTCTTCCTTATGAGGCCAATATTAGCTAAACAACTATAAGGATCAGGGTGAGGCTCATGTAAGGCAAGTGGCAAAGAATTCATGGTGCCTGGGAACAGGCAGACAAAGGCCAGAAAGACCAGCTGCAAGGAAGAAAGGTTTTTTAAATAGGACTTGAAATAAGGCAAGGGACTTTAGGCAGGAAGGTTTTCACAGACATCAGTAGTCATCTCCGGATGGCTCCTGCCTCAGTTGAGGCATCCAGTGCCAATCATTGAGGGTTATTAGATGTCTAGGTGTCTAGATGACTCCGTACTCAATCTTATCTCCTTTTTGGCATCCTGTGTTTGCTGAGGGCACCAGCGCTGAGCTGAGAACAGTGCCTCTGCTGGCAGACTGAGGGGTAGGGGCAAAGTCATGCCCAAATCCAGGATCACAGCTATTGAATTTGAAAACCTACAAGTTCATTTTAGTTTGATCCATAACTTTCTATGCTGTTGTCTTCTTGTATAAAATACCCTTGACAAAGAACCTTAGCTGCCAGTCACTCAGAGAGCCCCACAGCACTCCTAGAAATCCTGCAGCTATTTCTGATTATTCCCATTTAAAAATAAATCTCCTAACCTCCTCTTTCGTGACTGCTTTCCTCACTAGTATGAGACCCTGAGCTCAGTACAGACAATGACACCTGGACCCAGACATAACTACTGAATTGCCATTGCAGTCATATAGAAACTTTTTTGTGTGTGTTTATGCTTAGCAGGAGAATACGAAGATAGCGATGTGAGTGGGATGTTGATCAAGAGTTAATGATGGCAGAATCTCCTTTGTCACTCTAATAGATGAAATATTAAGCTTGTTTGTGCACATAGGGACCCAAAAATCAATTCTCATTATTCGGGAATGTTGACAAATCCACTCAATCTCCATGCACGCTGAATTAATGGATGCTGGTGCGTTCCTTCTAGGAGAAATACTAGGTTTGATTCTTGTGTTTGATCACAAATAATTTTGCCAATCAAAATCAAGACATAACCTTGGAATATATGTGTTTCTTTTTAAAGATAATTTTTCAAATATATATTGTTCTTTTCAGTTGAACTCGTGGCAAATGAAATGACCAATAAAATGTAGAAAAGTGAAAAATGTGAGACTGAATAGGCCACACTATTTCCCATGTGAGACGTGCCGCAAGACACCAGATCATAGCTTTGTTTGACTTTGGCTAGGGCTGCGCACCTAGGTATCTTAATTTTTGCTGTTTTGTCCACACTTGTAAACTACCACAAAGATACCATAAGTACCGACTTTGCTTGTCACAAAAGAATCTGAGTAAATTTGCAAATGCAAACTGTACACACAATGAGGACTGAGTGTATAAGTTATCTCAATGTCTCTGGAAAACTGTTCAAAATAGTATTATACAGAAAAAATTGAAGCAAAATGATGTATGTCATTTGTTTATGATCATATAACTAATTCCTGGCAGAGAAAATTTGAATTCAGCTCAGTTTGATTTAAAAATTTCATTCTATTTTTTATATAAGAGAAACCACAAAAGAGAGAGAAAGAAATGATTATAATTCAGCATGGACAATATAGCTAAAAGTTTATCCTAGTGTAGTAGACTTGTCTAATATGTTTTGTGTGTTCTTTGGCCCATTAGTCTGGTTTTGAATGTATGTATATAAATAATTGGCAGTTTTTATAAGGTGAATAAATGAAATTGATCCTGGAAAATAAAAGGAGAATAGGAAAAAAGAATTTCAAGGGGCCAGGGAGATAGCTCAGTAGAATAAGTGTTTTCCTGGCAAGCTCAAGGGTCTGCATTCAATCCCCAGTTCTGCAAAAACAAAAGAATTTCAATATGTGATGTGCTTATAGCAGTTCTCTGCAGTGAATATAGCCACTGTGTACTATAAATATGTACTAAAAAAGGACAGAAAATAAATTCAAATCCTATTCTTTCCTTCACACCATATGGCTTCTCCTTAAAATACACCTGTATTCCCATGTATAGTAACACCTTTTCCTTAGGTCTAAGATTATTGGTAATATTTCTAAACTTTTACCAGCGTGTCCATGCAAACAAGTAATTGAATGGTGACTGCAAGGTACCTCTTAGTAATTATTGACTACAGATAGATTCTTACCTTTCAGTCAGCATGCAATAGAATGCCAATCTCATTTGAGAGCTTACTGAAATCGGGAACAGTACCGGAACCCTGAATATTGTGTGTTAGCTTTGCACAAGCGATGAATAAATTTTTATGCAACTGTGAATAGCATTATTGAACTTGATTGCTATTTTTCTCCCTAGTAAGGATTAAAAACTACAATCCATCTACCTAGATAGGCTATAACTCTGTATTTTATTCAATCTGTAATTGTGAAAAAAAATTCAGAGAACCATCCTTCTCAATAGGAGCTGGAAAGAGTTAGGTTGGCCTCATTTTGCCTGGGATAAGGCCAGATATAGGCTCCAAATTTTCTTCTTTGCTTCATACGACTGAACTGTTGTCTCTGTGTTCACCCCCCCAAAACCTAAACTTGATTAAAACTTGTTAAATTAAAATTTAATTTCAGTTTTTCTCCTCATCAAGAACCCTGAAGGTAAGCTCCAACTCATTTCAGCCTGAGACAAAAATCAGAATAAGAAATTGCCTCTTCTTTCTCAAAATCATTGATGGTAAAACATTCTGTGATAATGTGACACCTTTTTCTTCCAGCCTTGTTTACTCCTGACTACAAAATGAGATCCTTTCCTGCCTGACCTGTGAGCTGCCTGGGGACTTTATGGTCAGAACATGTTCCCTAGTACAATGGTCCTCCCCTCCCTTGCAACAAGCTTTGTGAATAAATTCTATCCTCAACTGTGCTGGATTTGTCTTCCAGGGACCACAATGTGAGTCAAAACACTGTGATAATAAAATAAGATTAAAAACACAAATGCAGACTATGGTCTTTGGAATATGCTGTTTTCCAGGGATAGCCATGAACAGCCATAGGAAAATTAACATTTTCTTGAACCTCCTTTTATTTATTCTAGTATATTTGCAGTTGAAAACAGCATACATTTTCTGAAGTCACCTTGCATAACTATAAGTAGGTTTCAGTCTGCATTTATATACTCAAATTCACTAAGAACAAATCAAAGTCAAATATATAATTTTATATTTTAATTTTTCCTATTTACCAAAGGTATTTTAATAGAACGCTGATTTAGAATGTATGCACATGTACAGAAGACTTCATGTATTTCTTGTATAACTTTAGATGGCAAAGGGGTACATTTTAGGTAGAAATAGGAAAGGTCATTAACATCGTAAGCTTTTTAGATCACTATTAGTACAGCAACTGTCAAGCCATGTTAAGATTTATAAATGTTTAAAGAACCATGAATAAATACAGACCACCAGGCAAATCGTAGAAAATACTTCAGCGAAAACTTAGAGTGAAGTTTTAAAATATTAATATGAGTATAAATTATGTTTGACATTCAATAATCCTATATATATAACTCCATTCTAAGTTATTGATCTGACCCAACTGATGTTGGTAGTAACATAAGAATGTTATGTGGGGCCAGGGAGATGGCTCAGCAGAGTAAGCACTTCCCAGGCAAGCACAGGGGTCTGAGGTTAATCCCTGGTTCCGAAAAAAAAAAAAAAGAATGTTAGAGTAAATCTAGCTTCTTGCTCAGAAAACACACATAAGAATAAGCATGAATTATTTATCTCTGTTAGAAGGAAGGAAGGTAAGTTTGACGGACAGTCTGTAAAGCTTTAGATACAATGCTGATCGCTTCCACACACCTTGCTTTCGTGTCTTAATCTTATGCATCAGTAATATTAACCTACAGATTCTTAAAACTGAATTTAAGCCCTTGTCAGCAGATATCTAACTGTAGACCTTCAGAGAAGCTATGAACATAAGTCATGTAGGATCTGTGTTAGAACTTTTGCTATAGCTTAAACGAAAACAGACTCCAAATTCTCCAGGATCTCATGACTGGCAAAGCATCTTTGCTCATTCACAAATGGATTATGAGACAGAGATTCTGCAAATAAGAAGGAGCTAAGATAAACAATTAAAATTAAATCTAAGTTTACTTAAAGCAGTGAGGGTTGTGAGCATATGTACTCTGTGATGGAAAGTTACCTCAAATAGTAAAAGTAATAAAATAAAATAAAATAAGCTCTTGAATTCAAGGAGAAAACAATACTGGACTTTATTCCTTGACATTATTTTGATTCAAGATTCCAAATTAGTCTCACGATGAATATGTTTGTCCAAGATATGAGTGTTGCCTCCATGAATTATAAAACAAGTTGAACTCTTTGATTATCATGAGGACTATTACTTTATTTAAAAGACATCCTTGTGATAACATTATTTATGAAAATTTTTTCTATGCAAAGCTGTCATAAAATAAAATATGAACATATATCTTAAAAGAACATAAAATATTGTCAGATTAAATTAAGTTACATATTTATCTGTGCTGCAACTTGCTAAGTTGAAGTGCTTGTAATCCTCCCAGTGTCTCAAAAAAGATGATATTTTCTCTCTTGTTTCCAAACTTCTTCCCTGGTTGGGAGTGAGTCTGTCACAGAAGACTGTCTTATTTAAACCACCCTATGAAGAGATTATGGGTAGTCATTGCAGAATGCTTGCTGATAGGAGTAAAGGGTGGTAGTGGGAAATGGACATACTGGTTTGTACATTATCATTCTGATAATGTCAAACTCTCCAATCCAAGAGATTGATGAATTACAGTACAGTTGGGTCTAGTCATCTAAGCTTCAGAAGTGAAGGGATTTTTTTTTTCCTTTTTTCCATCTTTTCTTTTTTTTTGGATATAGGATCTCTCTATGCAGCTTGGACTCGCAGTGATCCTCCTGTTTTCAGCCTCCCCAGCACTGGGACTACCGGTGTCTGCCACAGGGCCAGTGTGGCATGTGATGCCAGGGATCAAACCCCAGTCCCTGTGCTTGCCTAAGCAGGAGCTTAGTCCACCGAGCTATCTCGCCAGCCCTGAAGGTCTCTTATCACAAAACAGTTTTATGAGCCATACTCTGAATTACCTATTATAAAATAGTAAATTATAAAAGCATGGTATTCAGTTCTCAACCATATTGAGTAATGTGAAGACAGTACTAGTTTCTCCAGTCCTTGTTCCAATATATTACTTAATGTAAAGCTATGACATCACCCACCATGAGGGAGGAAGCCCACTTAAGTCAGGAATGAGATTCATACATATTACACTGAATTGTCACATGGAACTGCATATGTATTACATTATTAAAATATAATAATATTAAATTATTATTATATTTGGAAAAGTGAAGAGGCACAACTTGTTCATATCTTTTGCCAGTTTCTAAATTTGGTGGGCTATTGGGTTTATTGGTTTTTGTAAAAGTTTAAACACTCTGACTTCAGGTCCTTCGTGGGGCTTATGTAACACAATTATGTACGTTTGCATTATTGCTTTAAATGTGGTCTCTGTTGTGGTCTTTACATTCAGAGCGACATTCTATCCAGAACTGATTTTTGTGCACAGTGTGAGGTAGAGAATCAAGCTTTACTTAGTTTTCTTCTATGAATATGTTGTAGACCAACATGGTTATTTAAAAAATCTGCCCTTCTTTCCAGTGACATTATTATCATAAATCAAATGAGCACACTACATGTCCTGGGCTTCCTATGCAGCTCTTTTGACCTACTTATCTATCCTGTGGCAGAAGCCCACCGCTAAGAATGCAGTTTTATAATGTCCTGATACATTAAGGGGAAACTCCATCAAATTGTTCATGCTCTTCAATATTATATTATCTAGTTTTGAATTTTCATAGTAGTTAAGTTTAGATATATGCTAATTAAATTCCACAAAAATAATATGTAGCTCTTGACCCTATGCAACATGAGAAAGAGAGTCCACAGAAAGCCAGAGCTTCATAACTATGTTTCCTGGAAAAGTAAAAAGGTAGTGGATTAAACTGGGGCTAACAATGGATTTGGAGAAACTGATCTTTTTATAATATTAGAATTATAAAAAATTTATAAGTTTTCAAAATATTAAATGTAATACTTCAGTTATTTAGATGTGGAGTAATTTAGCAGTAATATTGTGTAGTTTCCGAGATGTTTGAATGCAAGACATTTAGTCCATCAGTTGCTGTTTCGTATTTTGAGATACTGACATAAATAGTCTCATTGTTCCTTAGTCTGGTTATTTGTGCTACATTTTTTAGAGACTACTTTATTGGGCTGGCGAGATAGCTCAGTAGACTAAGTGCTTGCTTAGCCAAGTGGAAGGGTCAGGGCTTGATCCCTCGCACCACATGCCACACCAGCCCCACCCCCAGGTGCGCTGAGTGGACAATGGAGTCCAGGCATGGTGGCGCATGCCTGTAATCTCAAAAACCTAAAAAAAGAAAGGAAGGAGAAAAGGCCGTCAAATACACAATATATGTTTGGCTTAATATTTTCACTTTTCTCAATTACTTTCTACTGTTTCAGTTTAAATTTCTATTATAAGCAGAATCAAAAGAAATTTTTGGGCTGGGAGATGGCTCAGTGGAATAAGTGCTTCCATGGCAAGCACAAAGGCCTGAGTTCAATCCCCAGTTCCACCAAAAAAGAAAAAAAAAGAAGAATTTTTTTTCTCTTATACAGATTGACAGCATTTTTTTCAATTATTCAAAGTTAGCCTAACATGCAATTCTCTCTTTTGTTTCATTTTTGCTTTGTAAGGAAGAAAACATTTGTTTTTGTTCCTCCACTTTTAAATATATTTGCTTCATTTCTCAACTTGTCAGAAAAAGCTTTTTGATTTCTAGCATGTCACTTACTTCAGAGTATATGCTCTTGCATTTTTAGAGTCTAAAACAAATTCATTATTTTACCAGTTTCCAGTGTTGGAAATATATAGTACATATTTGCAATGCATAATAATTACATTTATCAAAGGGAGTTGGTACATGTCTTTGACATTTATTTGATTCAAGATGCCTAGTTTCTTAATGAATACATTTGTTCAAGATATGAGTGTTGCCTCCATGAATTATAAAAAAATTAAACTCTTTATCATAACTATCACGTTACTTAAAGAATTAACTATTTATAAAAATTTTTCTAACATTTTTCTCTTATCAAAAGCTGTCATAAAATAAAATGTGAGTGTACATCTTGAAAGAACATAAAAAGCTCTCAGATTAAATGAAGACGTGTATTAATCTATGTTGCAACATGCTAGCTTCAAGTGCTTGTAATCTGTTTTCTGGGGTCTCAAAAGCATGGCATTTTCTTCCTTGTTTCATTCCTTTTCCATCCCCTTCTCCTCCTCACCCTCACCCTCTCCTCCATATCTTGATTTTCCAAGGAAGCACTTATTCCACTGAGCCATCTCCCCAGCCTTTCTTCCATTTTGCAAAGATCTACTTCCCTATTTGTTAATTGTCTTTTGTTTATTTTGTTCTTCATTTAGATTTTTGGTTTCTCATGTGACACAAATCATGAGATATGTAAGCTTATTTATGTAATTTATTGCACTTAAAATTTTAACCTTTTTCTACTTCCCCATCCTGATATTACTATTACTATTCACTTTCTTTTTATTGTTTTGCTTCTCCTTTTATTCTTATGCCAATTGTAAGGAAGATACACGACTATTTATTGCAAGTACTGAACTTGCAATGAATAGCCTGTGGAAGCAGGGGAGTGACATTTGGACAGTGTCCTAAGCAATGCTGTAATACTTTTTGTTGTTTATTGATACCACTTTGATATAAAAATAAAGGCATTCATCATGAGACATTTGTTCCTCATTTGATACATCTTGATTCCCTGTTTTTTCCCCCTTCCCATCCTCTCTTCAATCCTTCTCCTCTTTATTTACAAAGCTTTGTTTATATTTTATCCTTTTATCTCATTTTTCTTCCCTTCCTTTCTCTTCCCATGCTCCATTCCTGGTTTCCCTAGAACAATCTCTTTCTGTCTTACAGTATCTGTTTTGTATTTTGGCTCTTATTTACACCTTCAGTTTCTCACACCAGAGAGACATGATATTTACTTATATGTGTTCAATGTACTTTAGGGTATGGTATCAAGGTCTATCCATTTAGGTATAAATATCTCAATTTCATCCTTCTCTATGCTGAGTAGTAGCAATAATATAATACTTTAAAGGATATTTTTGTAACTTCATGCCAACACAAGTATGGTTTAAAATATGCCATTCAATCCAGTTTGATTAAGCAAATGGAAATCTTGGTGGAAAAAGAAGACACATTCTCATATTTCAGTGAAATATAAATGCATTGGTTATCAATAAAAGAGATGTTCTTGTAATTAGTAAAGTACCTTTGGTGTTTTCTCATATATGATACGTAATTGGTAATATTCCACTGGTGGTTTTCATATTATATATGATATAGTTGTACTTAGTCACTGAAATATTTCTGGAAGAGATTTACTTGCATTTGAATTTTGCATAAAAATATGGAATGTAAAATATGGCAGTTTAATTAATATAATTAAATAAGACTAATCAAATTTATCTTCATTAATATAGCAACACAAACTTGAAGGTAAGCTACATTAAAAAGGCAACATCAATCAGTGTAACACTTGGAAAGCATGAAATTAAATAGGTAGTAAAAATTTAATAGCACGTATACTTTAAATATTTGTAAAGCATCTCAAAGCATTCTTAAAAAGTGTTTGTGCATGTTTGATAATTCTGATCATGGTTGAGGCATGCATTCTTATGCAGATCATCAAATTTTATGTTTCTTAAGAATGTCAAGTACTTGAAGCACATTTAAATAATATTTTGTATTTAAAATTGGGTTAAATGGTATGCAGGTTAGTAATAAGTAACACAATATTTATTTTTTAGGATTAGAGATAAAATGAGCTTATATATTTAAAAAATTATATGTATTATTTTAAATGACACTTTTATCTATAAATTTATGCCATTTCTAAATTATCTGATGAAAATATGCTACAGTATAAAAAGAAAATAAATATTTCAACAACATATTTCCATTATTCTAGAGATTAATGAAAGTAAAAATGTGGAGATATATATATATATATATATATATATATATATATATATATATATATTCAACAGCATAAATTTCAAAATCATGAACTCTATTAAAGAGTATTGTAGTATGCTATCAGAACAAGAAAAGGAAGATGGTTCCAAATTGGGAGAGGCATATTAAGGGAAAGTTTGCTAAAGATAAGAAGTTTGAGCAAAGAAAGAAAATTAGAAATTTATTTTGGACAGAGTAAATGTAAGAAATGTAGAGTCATAAAAGAACATGGAATATCTACGGGGGTAATAAGCAGCTGTTATGGTTTATATATAGGTGTCCCCCCAAAGTCTCATGCAGCCCCGGGCAGCTTCTGGAGTTTGGACTGATTACTATGGGTGCAGCTGCCGCACCAGTCCTGGTAACCTGCTTTACAGTGTAAGGAGGAGAAAGAGGCTAGGTAGCTGCCTGAGCTGCTGCCACTGTTTTAGCTCTCTTGCTCTTCGCCACCGCCATGAGCAGCTGCTCCCTGCCATGTACTGCTCTACCTTGGAAGCAGCCAAATACAGACTGCACCCTCCACTAACTGTGTGCTAATTAAACCTTTCCTTCCTCCATCTGTGTGTCAGGTATTTGTCCCAACAGCAAGAGAAAAGTAACAGAGACAGCAGCTAAATGTAAATGCAATGGGAATAGATTAGAATCTAGGTCACAGTTTAATACTGTTTAATAGGTCATGGTTCCAGTAATTTAAATAAGAGGCAGCAATATAGAAAGAAGGATTGAATGATATCATTATTGATTGGTAACTGAATCTCACAATAAGTGCTATGTGTGACCCAAAGTCTAATCAATAATACCATTACATAACACAAATGCATATTGGACAAATGAGATTTGAAAAGATTCTGAGAACATGTTCAGTATAGAGCCTGGCACATATTAACCTTTATCATATGGTGTCTGTTAATTATTTTTATATAGCTAATGAAATGTAAAAACTTCAAATGTTTTGGTAAAAAGACAGTATTTCAGAAAGGCAGACTAGCTTTGGATATTAATTTAAACATTATTTATGTTATTAAAACATCACAACTATTTTAACTTCCCTTTTCAATCGGCAGTGCAGAGATAATAATTACTTACAAGTTCTTTAAATAAGCACACGTATAACATAAAACAGCTAACACGAAGATCAGCAGGTACCAGGGGCTTGGTAAATGCTAACCATTGTTAGTATTGGTTTTGCTGCTGTGCTAATCCACTTTATCCTTCAGCTTCCAGGAGACCATCAGAGGCCAACAGAGAGCCCACTGCAGCTGACAAGGAAACAAAAAGTGTTCAGCAGATTATTTTACATAGCAAGGGGGAAAAAAGAACTCAGAGACTCCACAAGTGATTAATTCTGGTATTTGTAATATTACTCCTGGCAGATGATAATTTTGGGATTGGACAATCATGACCAAGTCAGTCTTCAGCCACTGTAGAACACAAGCAGCATGTTTCACATCAGGGTATGACATCAACCAGTTTCTCAGAAGGAAAAGGGACAAGATTAGAATGATGCAAGATGACAGGAGTGGTGATGTGAGCTTTTTGTTGAAATCCATAATAATGCTCTAGGATTGCTACTAGAGACACACAACTAAAATCCATTGCTGGTATATATTTACAGGGATGATAAAAGGCCTAGTAGTCCTGAATGGAGTTATGATGACTTCTTTTCTTGAATGGATGTACACTGTGCTTGACTGAAAACTGAGTTTTCATTACGAATCATTAAAACCCATTGCAGTCCCCAGATAAAGCTTTCTTCTTATTATATTCAGTTGTGTTCTGGTAATTTTAAAAATCACAATTTCAGGTTTCAGAGATTATTTTTCTGGTTTTTTTTTTTTAACAATGCCAGAGCTAACTAGTAAAAAGATTATGGCTTAAGATTTCTAGCCTGCAAACGCTAATTACTTATGTGACTACTAAATAATGCGGACTGATAGAAAGATTTTGGTAAATAAAGGGTCTTTCTTAGCCAATTCAACAACTTCACACACAGCTCCACAAAATAAAAAGCCTACGACATTTTAGGCAGAAAGCTTTGATAAAACTCAGTCTGTGCATACAGAGTCCAAGTGGGTGTAGCAGTGTTCTTGTTTTCCTGAGCTAAAGGGTGGGCTTTCAAGGTGAGAAACAGATGAATGATCCCAAAAGAAACACAGATCAAGATTTACAGTAAGACAGACCAAGAGTCACTTAAATGCTGAGTGTTGAAAATAGTAATCCAGGAAAAAAAGAGAAGAAAGGCCTGGGAGATGGCTCAAGGGAATAAGCACTTCCCTGGCAAGTGCAAGGGCCTGAGCTCAATCCCTGGTTCAGACAAAAAAACAAAAACAAAAACAATAATCAATCCTGAAGATTCCTGAGACGCTTTATGACACTATTAAGACTTTTGTAATTCTGCCATTTATTTGAAAGTTCAACGTTTAAAAAATCTTGCACTTTTTCTTTCTTTTTTCTTTTTCTTTTTCTTTTTTTATTTTTCTGTAAAGCTTTATTTCTCAGGGGCCCAGTCCTTGTTGGCAGCTGCCTTCCTCATGGGGGTCAGCACGTTGCTCGGCTCCTCACGCTTCCTCTTGGCGCGGATGTGCATCCCCACCCTTTTCTTGATGAACTTGAGGGTGCACTTGTGCTTGGAGACCTTTAAAAAGCTCCACGATGCGCCTCTGATAGGGGGTGACGCTACACACCTCCCGGATCATGTCCCGCACGAGCTTGGTGTGCTTGGTGAGGAGTCTGCGACGGCAGCTGTGTCTCGGTTTGCTCATATTTTTGGTCACCTTGTGGCCCTCGTTGAGGCCCACAGTGGTGGGACGGCAGAGGGCCATGGCTACTGTTCGTCAATGATTGCCGTGGCGTAAGTTCTTTCTCTTTGTCTTTCATGAGCTTTGCAGATACGAATGCCCGGGTCACAGCCACACACCAGTTTTAGAAGATGAGTTCCTTAGAAACAAGAACTCAATCCCTGTGGCCCCGATCACCGTTTCCAGGTTGCTTCAGATATTCGGCATCAATGAAGTGAGTAGCATCAAAACACACAAGAGACCCAGATTTCAGCCAAGAAACTACCGCTGTTCGTAAATCGAAACCTTCTTCCATTGTGATTGTAGATAATTCATCAAATGCCTTTAGTTTCTGTTCTTTCTCCTCCGATTATAAGAAACTTATTTGATATAACTGTTGGTTCTCTCTTTACACCACTGTATTTTATCCTAAAATGGTGTAAAGAATAATTAGCCTCTACTTTTCTCTGAGCATTTTAAATGAATTGCATAATGGGCTTAGAAAACTCATTAGTTTAGGTTCATCCAGTAACTTTATTAATGTAATATTTACCAAATCCACAATATGTAGCACACACTTTTATAAGCTTGGGGTGTAAAGGAAGAACATAGTCAAATGGTTGTTATATTGATTATTCTGTCTTCAAATTAGTTGTTCAGATATTTAGAGAGCCCTTACTAATACACAGCTCCATTCTTCACGGCCCAAATATTTAAAATATAGTCGTTTTTTTTCTTAAAAATACCTTGCACTAGAATGATTTGTATCTCCCGGACTAGAAATAAAAGTGACCATCAGCGAGTGGAGGCAAATAGCAAGCTCTTTTATCCAACTTAGACTGCGAAAATCAGTTAAAATAGAACTTAAGACCTTGCCTCCATGTGGGAAATCTCAAAAAGCCCTTCTTGACATTCACAGATACTTACCTGGGCAGAAATGTCAGGACAATATGAAGTGACAAAGTCTGCAAGCGGTTCTTAGTCTACTCAGTCTACCATAATGAAATGCCACTACAGCTCGACTTCAAGAAGAGGAATGTGTTTTTGTATGGTGCTGGAGGCTAAGTCCAAAATCAAAGTTAGCAAATAAATTAAATCAAATCACATTTTGTGAACAAGGTCTGCTCCTGGCTTGGAGACAATTGATTGGCTGCTATAGCCTCCTATGACTTTACACTGATCCAAGTGAAATAGGGGAGGAGTAAGCTTTCTGATGCCCTTTTCTGTAAGGACACTGACTGCATCGTATGTGAGCCTCCCTTTGGGGACCTCATTTATCCTTCATTAATTTTTACAGTCTTTGTGTCCAGACAGAGCCACAGTGCTGCTGAAGGATTTAACATATGAATAGCAAATCTATCCATGAATATACCAAGGAGATTATCAAGCACAAACAGGTTGGAACCAAAGAAAGCAGAGGGACAGTGCACAAAAGGACAGAAAGTGAGGCAGTTCTCATCTCTTTGATTAAAGTTGCAGCATTACTGAGAGACAATGTTATCATGTAGTTTTATGCTTTATCTCACCCACTTTCTCATTTCTATTCATGCTGCATTTCTTCTCCAAACATTGCTATCAAAGTACTTGTATTAAGTGGTCACATAAGCTTGTAAAATATATTGGATGTTCTTTCTTATGTATTACAATGCTTTTTTAGTATTTTTAAAAATTTCTATATTAAAAAATTTCTATGTTAATATATACTACTCAAATATGTTAGCAATTATTTTGCACTGATTAAATAATAGCAATAAATGAATTATACTAACTTCATTATACATTGCTTCCAAGAATGACATTTCTGAATAATTCAAAGCTTGTCTTTGATACCAGATGTTATATTTTGAATATGTGAAGGGAACAGTGAAAAATAATTAAAGAAACTATTTAAAAAATTTTAAATTTTGTCACTTTCAGATAAATGGTACAAGCTGATCACAATCATTTTCTTTCCTCATGTCACTATATGATTCTTATGAACACATATTAATTGTATAAGCTAATGTATTTCACTAGGACTTTCCCATATAAACATTTGCCATGTCTACCTTTACCTCTTTCTAATTCCTTGTAATCTATTTTCAAATAATCTTTTTTTCTAATTCCACATATGAATTTTTACCTTTCTAAGTCTGATTTCTTTTTCTCAATATTATATCCTCTTGTATTATCTATTTTCCTACAAATGATATGATTTCATTATTTTTAGCTGAATAATATTCATAATATTTTCCATGCTTGCTCACCTTTGACCAGCATCTAAGCTGTTCCTTACCTTGGCTATTGTGAATAGACACAATGAACATGCTTTCCAGGTTACTTGGTATACTAACTTTAGTGCCTTCACATAGGGACCCAAGAGCAATATAACTGGATCATATTCCTGCCAGATGGAGAGGCTCAAAGGGTTTCTTTCTAGGTTTTTGGTGTCCCAAATGAGAATTGGAGCAGACATGCAGGAAAGGAAATGAAGATGTATTCAAGGCAGAAGAAAGAAGGTCCTACAGAGTGAGAATGCGGGCAGGCTGGGGAAAGGGTTAGAGTGGCTGAAGGACAATGGGAAAGGGCCTTCTGCATCCAAACTCTAGGGATTATCTCTCCTTGAGGTAAATAATGCAATGAGAAGGACATTTTATCCAATATTCACTTGGCCTCACACTATACATAAACTGTCCTATGTAAAACGAAGGTTGGCTTCCTATTGCTTATAAAGATCAGACACGCTATCTTTTGACTAGTTGTGCCACATCCAAACAAAGGATTGAAAGTAGCAAGTCTCTGCATCGATGATCATGTCACTGGATTTGGAATGTTCTTCACTGAGTTGCTTGGTCTTAATTTGATTATTCTGTGTTTAGCTTTTCGAGGAGCCTCTCTGTCGTACCTCATAGTGGTTAGACCAACATGCATTCCTATAGAGCATGAGATTCTCTTTTTTCTACATCCCTACCTGTATTTATTATTTGTTGTTGTTGTTTAATTTATCTTTTTAAGATATTCTCGCCATTCTACGTGGAGAATGTAGAATATCAACACAACTTTGATTTCACTTGAGTTCTTTCATCCATCCGTTCAGTACCATTTGCTCAACTTTTAAGTGGATCCCATATTATTATTAAGATTTTCAGTTCTTTCTGAGGATGCAGTTCAGTGGAAGAGCACTTGCTTAAGATATGCAATGCTGAAGAAACAAAAATAAAGGGAAGAAACGTAAGGAAGAAGAAGGAAAAGGAGATAGAGGGACAGAGAGAAGGTGGTTGTTATGCAGTATGGGATATTTTATTTGCAAGGTAGCTTGAATTTTTACAAAATTCTTTTGAAATACTTTCATATTCTACCCTCCACACAAGGCAGCCCTGCCCAATAGTAATGGTTATTTTTATTAACTTATATGGATGGTGTTCCTGAATATCACCCCATTTTATATTAGCTGAGACCACACAACTACAGTTATAAAACATATTAGGGAAAAATAACTATTCCATCAACTTCTACTCTGAAACTCAATGATACTGTGTTATTGCCTTATTAGTACATACATTCTTAGATCATTCATTTTCACCTGAGTCCTTTTGGCATCTGTCCAAGTGTGCAGCCTGTTGCTATCTTATCTGTCACTCAAAACTTGCACCTACTCTCTGCCTAAATACTCCACTCTCACTTCTCAAGGAAAACAATTTCATACACAGTCAGCCTTTGAATTTTTATTACATTTCCTTTTCCTTTTGTCCAAAACAATGAAATGAATGATATAGTTATTTAGTACTTCTTGAGTAATACAAAATGGAAATTGTATCAGTGAAGGCTGAATTCAGCTTTCAGTAAAAGAAAACTCGACTTGATTTGCTTGGACTAGATACGTACGGGACTGATGTACATTTTAGACCAGAGTATGCAGGCTGCTACCCATGGAGTGGATACTCAGTGAGATTACCTTGGTATTTTAGACAGTCTGCTTTCTGCTTCATCATTTTCCTATTGATGTCCTTCTGATTCCCAGATGGCTGCGTGATTCCAGGTACATATCTGCTGCAATTAGGGACAAGGAAAAAGGCAGAGGCACTATACAAGGCATGCACATTCCCTTTCTTCAGTGGAGCCAAGCTACAGTTACACTCAGGCTTTTGGTCATAGTGCTTCATGGCCAATCCAACCAACAAAGGAACTTGAAAATCATGGCTAACCACTGGTTTTGTCAATAAGATCAAGATTGTACCAGAAGGAAACAAGAGGATCAGTGTCTACTGGGAGGCAACTGAAATGTCACAAATCCCTATGAAAGGTCCAATGTTGAGCTCAATGTAATCACATGCAGTTTTCCTCTTAAAGATCACTGTCAATGATACCAAACAGCATCACACCCAGTTCTCTACCCGGCTGATTCAGGGCAAGTAATTGCTGTTATAAGGTTACAGGCAAGAAAATGTGCTTGAATGCAAAATGTGCCTTACATTCCTCACATAGGCAAAATGGAAGAAAGATGTTTGTGTGGGCTTATTCTATACAAAGACAAAATAGCATTACTGAACATTGGCTTGTATAGAACTCTGAAACTGGTAAATTTGCTCTGAGCAAGCAGGTACTGCTAAAGAGAGCATTTCCAAAGATAGACACATTATTACTCACATGCCCTAGTCTTTCAAACTGTATGCATCGCTTTTCAGAATACAAAGGATCTTTAGTGAGAAAGGCAGGCTGAACTGAATATGTTCCCCAGAAACCATACATGTTTTTAAAAAGACAGAAATGTTTTCTTGAAAATGACTCACAGACTCAACGTGCTTCCTGCCTCTCGGGAGGGCATCTCTGCCTGCAGTGCTAACTGTGTGTATGCAAATTCTAAGGGACTCTTTGCCCTTTTCTTAAGAACAAACAAGCCTCATCCAGAGCTTGCCCATGGGCACCATCTTTGTTTATTTCAAACAAATCTTAGAGACTCTGTGTATTGTATCATGGTTCAAAGAAATTTAGAAAACAAAAGTGAAAAAGAAAATCATCATCACCCAAAGGCGTTCACATCTTGAAGGTAAGCAAAATGTATATGCTGAGGGCCAAGGAGTGCAGGAAAGAGTACAGGCAACAATGTAGGTAACCAGAGGAAAGACAGGTACGTGGGAAGGACTGTGCGGCTGATAAAACAGCACTCATGTAGAACACCCCAGTCCTCCCAGCACTGAGGCAGGCTGCAATGGGCTCAGTCTTCCCATATAGTGACTTAACAAGGTGCTGCCTCAAGACAAATAAGAAAGGACCAGGGCAGAAGCTTAGTGTAAAAGGCCCCGGATTTAACTATTAGCCCTGAAAGTAAATAAATAAGTGAAAATTTAAAAATCTTAAAATCTCATCATATGTGACAGACACTTTGGAAAGTTTCTTCTTTGTTCTATCATATATTATGTCATAAATTTATAATTTAAGACTCAAAAGTCAAAAGATATAATCAGATAACTATTCTTCAATTCGGTTATAAGTTTTTCTACTCTTTACTGTTCATTTGTCTTATGGATGTACTGTTTCTCCAGTCTACTTATGTACACCTGTTCATGAGAGGGAGCTGTTTCTCACATGTTCATGTATCCCTGGGGTTGTAGCCCAGGAATGTGATGTTAGCGATCCTCCAGGGATGCTCCTTGATTTCTCTCCCCACCCTCCTCTCTGTATACCACTCAACACAACAGTCCTTACACACTCTCCCAAATACTTCCAGAATGTTCCTCTTTGCTAGTGCCTTCTATATGCCTTTCGTTGGCACTTGCTTTTGCTCATGTAAAGAATTCTTAAAGTGTAAATTGCTTTATTTGTTGAAATCCTATGGAATTATGAATTTATGACATTAATTACTCCTACCTGAAAATACCAATTTTAAAGATTATCTATATTATATTGGGCAGAGAGACATCCAGATCTGAAGTTACAGTTGAATTTTATAATCTCATAACATGCTTTTAATGAGCTACAAAGGATTTGAAATGTTGATATTTTTGTTATTTTCCTTAAAAAAATGGTTTTGACATGTTGGTAGCCTTTCCTAGATATGAAACTATAAAACTGATTTTGGGTGTCTTCAGGATCATGAACCCTAAACTTGTAACTTGCTGTATGTGGATATGTTTACAGATTATTGAAATATTTTCAGTTAAATCAGTAAATCTCTAAGGAAATAGTAATATTCACTTAGCATGCAAAATAAAATTACTTGAGTATGCCTCTACAAATGTTTGCATTCTCAAGTATACATAAACATGCATATGTATGTGTTCTGTAGATAGTAGATAGATGGACACACACACACACACACACACACATATATATATTTCATATATATATATATATATATATATATATATATATATATATATATTTGTTTTAGTAGAGAGAGGGAAAGAAAGAGATTCTAGTGCCATGTTTTGCCACAAATCAACTATTTTTGGGGGGAATGTGTTTATTGACATGTATCACACTTTCAGAAAATTAAACACTTAAGTGACAGCACAATAAATGATCACAAACAGAGCACATAATTTTTACTGTTGTTTTTTTGTTTGATGGGGTCTCACTTTGTAGTTCAGACTGACCCTGAATTCTCTGTATAGTCTAGGCTGACTTCAAATTCACAGCTATGCACTCAGCCTTTCAAGTACTGGGATTACAGGTGTTTACCATCATGGCTGGCTCCATAAATTTTCTTAAACAGATTTGAGTAACAGATTTCAGGTCAGGAACAGAGAACAGTCTAGGTGTGATGGAGCACTAGAATTGACTCAACGATTACATATCAATATTGATCTAAGCACAACTTGTGCGAATCCAAAGGTCCAACATTATGAAAATTGGGGCCAAGTAATTCTCCATAGTGCGTAGATGGAGCTAGGATAATCTTGGGTATGGTCTCTGCATTGTGGTGCATTTCACAGCATCTATGGCTGCTCCCAGTAGATGCCAGGAGAACCCTACCTTCAGGCATTGATGGTCAGTTGTATCCAGACATTCGCAGATGCCCTGTAGGAGACAAGAGTACCTTGTTCTACTTGCTTCTGTGAATTTTCAGATTTGTATTTTGGCCAGGTCTACATTGAGAACTATAAAATGACCCCAAGAAAATTACTAAAACTCTTGCAGTTTATGTATTTATACTTAAAAGCAAGCTACTATTATTGCCTAGGTCTCAGTATGGATCTGAGAATCAAATAACATAGTAGAAATGCATGCAACTATAAAATGCTTGTCGATATGTCTTCACATAAGAAAGGAAGCATTAAGGGGCTGGGGAGATGGCTCAGTGGGATAAGAGCTTCCCTGGCAAGCCCAATGGTCTGAGTTCAATCTCTGGTTCCACCAAAAAAAAAAAAAAAAAAAAAAAAAAAAAGAAAGAAAGAAAAGAAAAAAGAAAGGAAGCATTTTAAAGAGACATTAAAATATATTGAAAACTAATCGTTTCAAACAATTGATTAATTTGGCCTGAATTGTGTATGCATTTGGAGAATTTTTAGTTTGAACCTCATGAGCCTATATGTTGCTATACAGTCTTGCACAAGCCCACTGCCCTTGCTGAGTAGATGTAGCATTTCACAGATGCAGCTGCTCTCATTTCCCAGCAAGAAAAAAGGAAGTGGCATTTGCCCTGAGGTTGCTCAGGCAACATGAGGAAAGCCACATGTGTACAGCCTGGAAGAGTTCCAAATGCCCAGCCCATCATCCAAGCCCGATTTTCCCTTCACTTCCTATTGCTGGCATGCCTGGCAGTGACCGCATTAAATTAACAAATCAATTTCAAGCTACAAATGCTCTTGGTAAATAGAACAAGCCCTTGCCAGTGGACTGCTCTCCGACACACCACAACATGACAGGCATGGAGATATTGCCGTTGGTGAGACGGGACGGAGTTCACACAATTGAAGCACTGCTTAGATCTCACCTCCACTGCGAAAAATTTGTTTGATGCGTTATTATATCTCTTCTAACCATCCAAAAGTCAAGCAAGCAAATAAACACAAATACCTTTAGGTCGTTAAGTCCCACATTAGTTTTTGAAAAAGGTAATTAAGGTATTCATTAAAAAGTTCCAGTCCCACCTGATTTTACTTATGACATCAGCAGCAGCATTGTGGTTGCTCAAGACAGAAACCCAGGCACAGTCTTCAACCCATGTCTTTCTGTAGCACACCTCATCCATCAGCCCAACAGATATCAATTGAACGTCTTATTTCAGTACGTAAGCATCCATCAAATTCAACTCCTTCCCATCATCCCTACCTCCATCCTCTCTCTATTGCTAATTACAGTATTTGGATACTACAATAACACGCTTAGGGACCACCCAGCTATATACAAAGCCACCAACCAGAGTGCACTCTAAACTGGAGACGTGATTGATTTTTTGCAAAGCAAATCTCATAACACCTCTGTGTGCTCAAGCCCTTTGTCAAAGAAGTGAGAAGCTTAAAACGACTAAGTTCCTACTTCCTATGCCCAGCACAACACATGAGTTACTACCAGTAGCTGCTGAACAACAGCCCTTTTGGAACACTCATGGAGATGACTGTGTTCCAGCAGAGGGCAGGTTTTCACTCGGAGGCTTCTCTCAAATGAGCACCAGCTGTCTGAGTTTAGATGCTGGCTCCACTTATTTGGTCCATTATTCAAGCAAGACAGATGCTGGAAGGAGATGATTACAAATAACATTAAAATCTGTACATGAATGTTTTAGATGATGGAATGCTTTCTTCTATGCCTTTGAAATTACAAAAAAAAAAAAAAAGCTTCCATCCAAAGAGAATTCTGCTTGTTGCAGTTTTCAGAGCATCTCTTGTGTAGAAGAAAGAACAGAGAATTGAAATGAAGAAAATAAGATCAGAACTCACTGCAAAATGTTAGCTCTCTAGCCCTAGTTGCTTCATCTGTAAAATGAGAATAATGACCTCTACTTGGTGCTAAAGACCAGTAGAGACAAATGAAAGGGTGACTGAAATGTGAGAAATGATAAAGACAACCTCAGATGAATTTTTCATTTAGTGCTTGTTATTTTCAGTTTTGGAAAATGTTCTCATGAGCCCTGATGGCTTTGAGAATGGCAGTTTACCCAGCTCCCTGTGTCAAATCTCAGGTTAATACATACATATGGCACATTTTCATTCAGTATATCATTTAATCAAAAAATCCTAGAGCGAAAAAAAGGAAAAAGAAAAGAAAAGAGAAGGCCAGATACTCAGTAGACTAAAGCACCTTCTTAGGCATATGCAGGCATCCGAGTTCGATCCCCAGCGTGCCCTGCCAGTACCCCTGGAATGCATGGAGAAGGCATTTGAGACTGGGCAGGGTGGTGCATGCCTGCAATCCCAGCACTTGGGAGGCTGAAAACAAGAGGTTCACTACAAATCTGATCTGTGTAGTGAGACCCTGAACACCTTGGACTAAATAAATAAAAAGAGAGAGAAATTCCCAAGTGTTATATATATTTCATTCTTGCTAATCCCACAAAATATACATACATATTATATATTATATTACATAGGTACATATATAATGTATAACTTACATTTATTGTTATATTTTTATATTAATTTCTATATTTCAAAAATGACAAATTGTCAAAAATAAACAACATTGAACAAATCATTTTTTATAAAAGCACATTTGAAAATTATTAGGACTGAAAAAAAATGTTTTTTTGGTAGTACCAGGGATTGAACTCAGGACCTTGTCCTTGCCAACCAAGCACTTATTGCACTGAGCTATCTCCCCAGCCTCAAAAGGTTTACCATGAATGGAAAAAAATCATGAAATACTCTTTTATCTACTGTTACATTTATCTCCAATTAGCACTGCCTTATGGCAAGTCTTGGTGGACATAAGTGGGTTTAGGTAAGCAGCACAGAGACTAAAGTCCAGGAACACACACAAGGGTCAAGCATTTGCTTCGAGGTGAGGCAACTCATCCCAGTTTGAAGCTTTAAACCAAAAAACAAAAAAAATTTCTCCAGTATTCAATTCAATTTTATACTTCAACTGATTGTTCTGATGTTAGAGTTATTTCTATATATCAGGGTGTGTGTTAAGAAACTAGCATAATAGCAATTACTTCCCCTTGAAAATGTGCCTAGTTTTTAGTTATTTATTTATTTTCTGGGATTGTTTTCTACACTTTTGTATCTTTTTATTAGTACATATTTGTCATAAACATTGGTCACATTGTTTGCTAATAAGATGATAGACTACATAAAAGACCCCAAAAACTCCACCAAAATACTCCCAGAATTAATTACCAAATTCAGCAGCTTGGCAAGATACAAAGACAACACTCAAAAATCAATATCATTCCTGTACACAAATAACTCACTGAAAGGTGAATTATGGAAACCACATTTTTCACAATAGCATCAAAAATGAAATTCTTAGGAATGAATCTAACAAAGGAAGTAGAAATCTGTACACTGAAAATTGTAGTACTCAGAAAAAGAGATTAAAGAGGGGATCAGAAAATGGAAAGATATCCCCTGTTACTGGTTATGCAGAACAAATAAAGAACAAATATATATGAAAGGGTCATACTTTCAGAACCATTGCATGTTTAATGCAACACCAATCAAAATAGCAACACAGAACTAGAGAAAATAGTCTTAAACTACATATGAGAAAACAATCTTAAAATTCAGAAGAGACTAGACTAGTCAAAGCAATTCTGAGCAAAAAGGAAAGCAGAAGGCATCACAATCCTTGATTTGAAGTCATATTACAAAGTTGCTGCGATGAAAACAGCACTGCATTTGCAAAAGTAAAACAAAACAACAGCAAGATGAAAACAAGCCCAAGGATCAATGGAGCAGAATAGAATCACTGTCAAACACACTCAAATTAAAACCAGATCTGTATTTCTTAATATGCACTAAGCTAAAACAGAAATGGAACAAATATTTAAATATTAAAACTGAAGTGCTTTAATTCTAGAAGATAAAATAGGTAAAACTCTTGAAGACCTAGGTGTAGGAAAAAGCTTTACAAACAAAAGTAATTGCACAGGGGATATTACAAAGAATCAACAACTGAAAACTCATCCAACTGAAAATATTTAGCACAGCAAAGGAACCACCAACTGAGTGAAAAGACAACCCACAGAATGGGAAAAAGTACCAGCTTTGTTTAATGGAATAGTATCTAGAATATATAAAGAATTCCAACACCAGTCCCACCTCCTAAATTTATTTATTGTTTTTTCTTTTTATTTTATTTTATTTTA
>PVKA01001190.1:50895-90521 GCA_004027165.1 Ctenomys sociabilis
TTTATTAAAATACAAATGTCAATCAGACAGTTTCAAAACACCTTAACCATACAGAGTCGATGAATTAATACATTGCAAACTGTTTTCATAACGTTTTGGTATTGTACAAGGTGCATACATGATATTATATTTACAGGTTTTTTATAGCTGAATTATATCAAAAATTCAATAATTATTTACCTAGTGGATGACCATAGCATTAAAGGTCAACATAATATCCTGTCCAACCACCATTAGTGCAGATCTTGCCTATCATAGAATTATGTAGAAGCACAGCGTTACCTATCCTAACTGTACTGTCTATACACACACATCATGATTTTTTCTTTCTACAACCCTTCCTTTGTCTACACCTGTCAAAAGTGGGCCCTCTATTGACATTCAACTACCTTAGGTGCTTGAACTCGACACCACAATCCATCACAGTCCAGCATTCTTCAACCATAGGGAGTTATTCAAAGAAATTGTCGACCATATCCATTTACAGCTCAGCTTAATATTATGGGCTCACGATGTATACTTCATTTTTATACTTTTATACTTTTCTGCTGGATGGTTAAGACCCACCTCCTAAATTTAAAAACCCAATCAGCACAACAGATATAACAGTAGAGAAAAAAAACTGAATATAAGCAATAAATAATTGGGATGAGGGAAAGGAGAAAAGACATGAAAAAAAAGGAAAAGAAAATCATGTTTGTATATACACAGGATAGGTAAGATGCGTGAGGTATGGGGGAATCAAACCTGAGTCCTTGTGCTTGCCAGGCAAATGCTTAGACTGCCATCCTACCTACCTAAATCCTTTATCATTTTTTTAAAGTAACAGTTAAAATTAAAATTTTAACTGATTAACTGATTAAAATTTTTACTTTGACCAATTTTGTATGTTTATATCTGTCATCTAAGCAACTGCAATGAAGACAGCAATGTGCAATACAATGATCATTGTTGAACACCTTCCATCTTATTTTTTAAAAATTCTGTATCGTTTTTGTCTTATCTATTATTGTACTATTCACTTTAAAATCAAAACTGAAAAAAACAAAGACCCAACCCAAAAATGGGCATCTGAAATGAATAGACACTTCTCCTATGAAGAAATACAAACAGCAAATACATACATGAAGAAAAACTTATTATGTTAAGATTGATACTTCACTTTAGAACCTCAACTGATTGAGCTCAGAGATTCCACTATAAGATTTACAAGAAGAACTGGATGATGGACAGGGGGGTTTGTAATTAGCTCAGCATATTCACCTTCTATTCCCTGCAAGTGGTACAGTATGTTGGTGCTATTCTGCTTTTGCTTATATTGTATCTCCATTTTGTGTGCCAGCACATGCTCTGGGCTAAGAATTGGAGACTGAAAAGTCAGGCCACAGGAATTCTGTGTCTAAACTTAAGAAAGAAAGTTGTTTCTTTGATTACTTGCACATTGTTTTGCTTTCAAACAAGACATTGGAATAACATTTCCTGCCTCTTAAAGCTATTTAATGTATCAGGAGATGGACAGAATTTGAAGTATTATAAATTTGAAGTATGACACTATTGTCAACATTCAAAGTAGAGTGGGGACAGAATCATAGAAAGCTTCTGGGGTGGGTAGACAGATGGGTCTATGGGACTGAATAAGCGCTTGCTCTGGGTGACACAAGTGATATGACAGGCCCCAGGGAGGTCTTAACCTATAGAGGACACAGAATGATGCTGCACCATATCTGTCACTGTACATCTGTGCCTTTTCTGACATACCCTCTGCATTTTTAGAAACATTAGACATGGGCCAGCAATTCTTTGGTTCTTAGTGACATAGGATTAGAGGAAAGAATAGAGATATTACAGAAAAGGGGTTGAATGGAAATGCCTGAAGCTACAGACAAGCAATGTCCAAAACGTGGTATGAAAGTCACCACTGTCCTATGCCTAGGCCATTTAATGACACTTTCAGAAAGTCCAACTAAGGACTGTGAGTCCTTCTACCATGGTCATCCAAGATCCCAGTCAGCAACAGAGGGCGACATATAATATAACCTGTTGGTCATTTCAGCTTAAACCTATAGTCTGAGTCTGGTATATTTTTCAAGTACATTTAAAACATTTTGCATTTAAAAAAACATCAGTATCATTATTGTATCTATTGAAGTATACATACTATAAAATGTTTAAATTTGATCTCTTGTCAAACTCCATTGGATACTTATTTTAATAATAATTAATTTATATCACTGATTAAACATCCAAATATAGTAGTTTATAACTATTCTTTCATATTAATCCTTGAAATCTCTTTTACTTGAAGATCTTTTGTTTGTCAATAAATATCAGATATTTCTTTTTGTTTTTGTTTATTGTTTTTGTTTTTTCAGTATTGGGGATTGAACTCAGGATCCTGAGCTTGCCAGGCAAGCACTTATTTTACTGAGCTATCTCCCCAGCCCTCATATATCTCTTTCTATGTTGTTTTATTTTTCTTTTACAAAATAATATTTTAAGTGTCTTCATAGTCTGTTCCTCTTACAAATAGGTGGGAAAAAATTACTGGGCAAGAAAAACTGGAAAAGAATTCTAGTGTAGAAACATAGTCACATATAGTTCAGTAGCTAAACATTCAAGATGTGGCCTGTGACAGTTAGTGATAAAGAATAAGATTTATATAAATTACAGTGGCAGAGTTCCATAGTCAGAAGCTGCAACAGACTGAATGTCTATGCCTTTCTAACATAATTAACTCATAGGATGGCAGCCTCACTAGACATAATCTGTTCCCTTATAAGAAAAACCATGAGAAAGATAACCTCACTCTACACCACATGGGATACTATAAACCAGGAGGAGTGCCCTCCCCACATCAAATATATCAGTGATCTCTGAATTCCTGGCCTCAAATCTGTGAGTTGAATTTTTTTCTTTAAATCACTTGGTCTTCAATGTGGGGACAGCAGCTCAAACCTACTGGGAGCAAGAAAAGCACTCAAGTTCGAGTACTACATGGTATTAACCTGAGAGCCTTGCAGAAATCCCTCACTTGTTCCTACTTTTTTTCTTTTTACCAGCAAAATTAATCTGCTGATATCTTAGAGGCATATGAAGATTGAATTGAGAAAAGAATGTATGTGCTTTATAAATCTCAATGCATAATATGAACAGAGGGTGATCTGAGCTAAGGAGAGAGCTCAGCAGTGTAAGCATCTGTCTGGCAATTGCAAAGTCCTGAGTTTGTTTTCAGTAAGTTTTTGTTTCACTGCTGATACCTGAACAAATATGGATGGCATTTAATGATACCTCTGATGATACTTATATCATACAATAGACTAAACCCAAAACTAGCAAGTAGATGGTCCTTTATACACACAGTACAACTGTGTAAGTTATCTGCTCCTGGTTAATCAGAATATTTTTCAAGGACTATGATTGTGTCTTTTCCAGAATTTTCTCCTTATTGATTGTTAAAAAGAGATGAATTATTTACATGGCGTCACACCACTGTTTTTAATTTTACTGCAGCTAATTTTGACATTTCTTTGCAACCCCATACCACTAACCTAAACAAGAATTAGAATATTCTGTATTCTAGTCACTTGACTTTACCAGAGGCAACAATTTCTGATTTACTTTGCTAAATAGCTTTATCCCCTTCTTGGGGTTTTCCAATTATTATTGTTATGGGTTAACATCAATACGGCTCTTGTTATTTTTCTGTTGGGCAAAGCTGGCAGGGACTTCTAGCTCTTTGAGAGACACTTCCTTGCTCAAACACAGATCTTTCAGCCTGCTAGTGTTATACATAGCTGGTGTGTTTCCACCCTAACGATGTCTTGTAAATAGGCCCCATCTGGGGTAGGTTCCACTTATTGATAAAATCTGTAAAAAAACCTCCTAGTCATAAACAGTTTGCAAAGCCAGGAAGATGGCTCAGTGGAATAAGCGGGTTCCCTGAGTTCAATTCCCGGTTCTGCCAAAATAAATAAATTAATTAATTAATTAATTAATTAAATGAACAGCTTGCAGCTGTGTCAACAAGGCTTGCTATAAAGAACTGAACTCAGCTCTGTTTGGGTGGCTAGTTGATGCCTCCCTGCATGGATTGTGGCTGGCCAGCTGCCAGATCAGCTAATAAAGGCTCACTAAATTCTAATCTCTTCTGGCCTCAGTCAGTATTCGATTCAAACACAGTACGTTTTGTGGGCTTATCTGGGATATCATTTATTTTGGGATGAAAGAGCCGGGACTTTCTGAGTGCCTGTATTCTTCAGGGGACTAACTGAGAGATGTGCCTCAGGTCCAAGGAGAGTTCATTGGCCTCAAAAATCCAAATTTCAATACTATTTGGAAAAGAGCCATCAGGATTCTTACTGGTAAGACTGTTCTGGTTCTGCTTTGGGGTGTCCATTGGGAAGCTTTGGAGGAGCTGGATGCAACATTATCCTCAAGACTCAACTCCAGACCACGATGGTGGCTGGTAGTCTCTGGTATCTCAGCTTTTGTAAAGACTGTTCTGATTCTCTTTGGGGTGCCCATCAGGAGTCTCTGGAGAAGCTGGACAAAACATTATCCCCAAGACTTGACTCTAGACCATTACAGTGGATGGTAATCCTTGGTATCTGGTATTTGTTTTGCATTTTGTGCTCGTCTTTGCCCTTGTCAGTATGGGTCAGTCTGCTTCTTTTTCTGCTTCTGTGTCATTGTCAACCTTACAATGTGTTCTAAATCATTTTCAGGATATTAGACAATAAGCTTCATGGTATGCAGACTCTGTGTCCCCCAGAAAGCTTCAAATGTTCTGTGAGTTGGGATAGCCATCCTTTTCCAGAGGCTGCTAGGCCTCTAGAAGGTTTCCTTAACCTTACTCTTGCTTACCATGTCTGGAGAGTCATCTTCAGAAATCCAAGACACCCTGACCAGATTGGTCTACCACCCAGTACACGGGTAAGTTCATTTCTCTGTCAGCTCCAGATATTAGAAAAGAGCTAGCTTTTGCTCCAGACAATTCATTTAATGCTTTAGTGAAAACTTTTTCTTGGTGTCCTATAATTAGAACTGGGAGAAAAAGCAAAAAGATAAAAATTGCTGCCTTTTCTGCAGCCTCAAAACAGATCCTAAGTCTGATCCTTTAGGCTCCAACAAAAGCTCAACATATCTCCTGATGATGTTTATCCGCTACTTCTGTCAAAGACCAGGTCATCCTATGGAGTACTGCCTCAAGAGACCCACAAGCCATGCCCTGCATGCTGAAGCAGCCAATAGGAATGAGACTGCACTCAGAGGTAGTAGTCCTAGAGCTCAGACTCAGCTTCCCAGATGGTCCAGTAGGATTTAAGGGCCCTGGACCTGCCTCTTCCCTTTGGCCAGACTGTTATCTCTATTTGTCATTTCCACTGAGGAGACCTGAGTAATCATGACTAGAGGAAAAACCCAGCCTATTGGTGGACATTGGTTGATTTCTGATGTAACTCAGGTATTTTGTGTTGATAGTTAATACACGTGTGACATCTCTTCATTAAGGCTAGAGGGACTCACAGTAAACTATGAAACTCTATAAATAAATGGATCTAAGAGCTAGTGAATTACAATTGCTATGCCTCAAAAAAGTTTATAAATTTACCCATTAGTTCGAATGGTCATGCTCTGATTACACACTGTGATATTGCCTAGCCATGTGACTTAAAAAATGAAATTGGAAGTGTCTTAAGAGACAGGCCAAAGAAATAGCCCCTGTATGCTGTGAACTATATTGGAGACTGATTGAAGCCTGGAACATTACAGTACTAATGGAAATGCTGCCTATTAAGATGAAGTTCAAGAAGTTTCAACTAAGAATTGCTTTGGCTGCTGGACATAGGTAGTACATTGTGCTTTGGCAGAAATTTGGTCTACATTTTCCTTTGTTTGGAAATATTGTGTGACTGGATTAAGAAAAATTTCAATGCAGTCTACTACTGGGAAGGTGGCATAGTTATTGTTGAGAGTTTTAGGCCAGATCTTCTTTAAGCCACCAGGTTTTTATCTATGGAAACACATATTAAGGCCTTAACTAATTATATCCACCTAATACAGCCCAGGTGAGCTGAGTCCCGTTGGGCAGGAGATGTTGCCCTCACATTCCTTGTATAGGGCTGCTTGTAGGAGGCCTTAAAACCAAAAAGTTATATCTTGCTCAGTGAGCCCCAGAAATCTGACACAAGCTGCAGAAGTTAAAAGGGTTTGTGGGAATGAATTTGTCTGAGTTGATCTGTTTCATAGTAGAAAGTTTCATAGTAAAAATTTTTCACAGTGAAATTCATTCCCAGAATGGAATTATAGACAGAAAATAAAAATGGTGATACTAGCAGCCTACAGGAATGAAGACCAGTCAGGAAACAGGAAAAAGGTTATGCTTCCCTGGATCCAATGGAGAGAAGGGACATTTAAAACAAAAAATTTCCAAAGCTGATGGAGTAGAAAAAAGGAAGTGTTCATGTTGGAGTCAGATGAAGTTTCAGATTGACGTGATCATGGGTCTTCCCCTCTCAGCCTGAGGGAACCTATGTTAACTGCCAATATAAGGAGAAAGCCTGTTAAACTTTTAATTGATGCTCATGCAGATTTGTCAGTAGTTTCCCAGCCAGTGGCCCCACTTGCAAACTGGAGCATACTCAGTGCTTTCCCTAGGTCTACCAATTCATGTGCCCCAAGTAATAGTAAGAGTTGTTGCATATTTATCCTGTTGATGTTATTATTTCACCTATGCATGTTAAATTGTTTCTTTGGCTTTGTCTCCTGCAGATTTAAAGCTATTAAAAATGCCTGATGTCTACTGGGGTTCTTTAGATAGAGCCTCGAGAGTATCTCTGACTGCTGGTTCACTTCTATGACTCATTTCAGCCTGAACAAGTAGAGCGACCATTGCCCACAATTCTCATATGGCTGTTCAGGTTACTTCTTCAGAGAGGGAAATATTGTAGGTAGCTGAATTAGATAAAAATATTATAGGCAATCAGACAGGGCCAGGACCTCAAGGAGACAATATAGACCACTTGGAAGAGACAGACCCTCCCCACTGTGCACCAGACCTCAAGACAAAATAGGAAAATCCCTGGCCAGTATTGCAGCTCAAGAGGTGGCATAAAAGCCAGTGGAGCCACTGGAGACACTGCCTGTTCTCCCACTCCAGATTCTACAAAACAGACTCTGTTGTCCCTTACTGTATGAGTAGATTAGAAAGCATATGCTATGATATTTGGTGTTGTAACAACATGTAAATCAATTGGTGTGTAATGTCACCAGAGAAAAAATTGGCTCTAGAAATTCATCAAAAGGAAAATTGGGAACTATTCTCAATGTATAAATGACCTGCTATCTGGCTTAAAAGGGCCTGTTCTCCTGTTTTTCTTGGCCCTGACTATAGGGCCCTGAGTATAAACTGTTTCATGAAGTATGTTCAACAAAGAATCCAGGCCATCAAGTTAATGGTACTTGAAGCTCAATATCAGTACTTAGAAGTAATTGAAGAATCAGTGATTTGATTCACAGATAAAACCAGTAGGGAATGTAACGGGTTAACATCAATGTGGCTCTTGTTATTTTTCTATTGGGCAGAGCTGGCACGGACCTCTAGTTCTTTGAGAGACGCTTCCTTGCTCAAACACAGATCCTTCAGCCTGCTAGTGTTATACATAGCTGGTGAGTTTTCTCCCTAGCCATGTCTTGTAAATAGGCCCCATCTGGGGCAGGTTCTACTTACTACTAAAAATCTGTAAAAACCTCAGTTTGCAACTGTGTCAACAAGGCTTTCTATAAAAGACTGAACTCAGCTCTGTTTGGATGGCTGGTTGATGCCTCCCTGAATGGATCGTGGCTGGCCAGCTGCCAGATCAGCTAATAAAGGCTCACTAAATTCTAATATATTCTGGTCTCAGTCTCTACTTGATTTGAACCCAGTACACTTCTGATTCTGCCCTTTTGGTTCCAAGATGTACTACAGATTCACTTCCTATTTCCCGTAAATTGGTAAGCAGTAATCCAATGTATGAACTTGTCAGACATTTTATTTCTTTTTTTCTGAAAGCGGGCTATTGGCTTGTTTCCGTTTCTTTGCTGTTATCATTGAGCATGCTATTGACACTCGTTACACATGTCTTTGTACATATGCTTTCACTTATCTTAAGAGTAGGATCTCAGGGCCTGCCAAGTAGCTCAGCAGATTAAAGCACCTGCTTAGGCAAATGAAGGATCCAGGGGTTTGATCCCCAGGCTGTATGCCAGCCCCACCCCCAGGGCATGCTGCCAAGGTGATTGAGACTGAGCAAGGCAGTGTGCACCTGCAATTCCAGCTCTTGGGAGGCTGAAAAAACACGACAACTGCTACAAGTCCAATCTGTGTAGTGAGACCCTGTAGAACCTGTACTAAATACATTTAAAAAATTAAATAGGATCTTTTTCAATGATGTAGTTTCCTATGAGTGTTATTCCCCAGGGAATGGGATTGCTATGTGATGGAATTGGTCCTGATCCAAGTGTAGAAAGTACATCTACATCAGAAATTTTTCTTGCAGTTTCATAAAATAAAAATAAGTATGTATCTAACCTACTTGAAATCTACTCTACATACTAAACTTTCAAGAAAATTTCCAGACTGTTCTTTAAAATACTTGCTAAAATTTTATACTTTCATTGGTAATAGTTACATGATCCATCACTCAGCTGAATTTGACACTGATTATATGTATTTGTTTTTTTTAAAACAATTCCCATTTATAGCAATAGAATTTCTATGAAGCATGAGTAAAGTATCAACAAATCCACCATGTAACAAATCTAGCTCACAGTCCATTTTTGTAAATAAAATTTTACTGAAACACAAATGTTTGTATGTTGTCTCTCAATCTTTTTTGCTGTACTGATTAATTTTTAATAGAAATCCATACTAGATATAAATTTACTTTTATAAGAAACCACCACAATTCATCCAGTAGCTTTGCTATTGCAGTTGTCTACACGGTTTCACTTGTCTCACATCCTTGCTAATCTTGGAAAGCATTGTTATTTCTTTGTTTTGTGCCTCCTAATTCCCTCACACAGTGGGTTTTAATTCACATTATACTGGTGACCAGTCATGTGGATTCCCTTCCATAAACTAATGGATTATCCAATATCTGTTTTATGAACAATCTGTTCCAATCTTGTTATAGTTATTAAATTATATTGCCTATATTTTTTTCATCTTAACCATCCAACAGAAAAGTATAAAAATGAAGTATACATCGTGGGGCCATAATATTAAGCTGAGCTGTAAATGGATATGGTCGACAATTTCTTTGAATAACTCACTATTGTTGTAGAATGCTGGACTGTGTTGGATTGTGGTGTCGAGTTCAAGCACCTAAGTTAGTTGAATGACAATGGAGTGCCCACCTTTGACAGGTGTAGACAAAGTAAAGGGTGTAGAAAGAAAAAATCATGATGTGTGTGTATAGACAGTATAGTTGGGATAGATAACGCTGTGCTTCTACATAATTCTGTGAGAGGCAAGATCTGCACTAATATTGTCTATTTTTTATTGTTCATTTTTAGTTCTTATAGATCAGTCAGAGTGAATCTTTTTTGAGATTTTAGTGATAACAAACAGCCCACTGCTGTACACATGCCATAGGTTTGACATCAGTTACAGATAATCAACATAAAGTCCTTTTTGAGAATATATGTGTTGAAATTTTATCAGTTTATGATTTTATATTTTAATAGTATATTTTGATAATAAGAAATTTAAGATTTCATGAGATCTGATTCATCAGTTTATGTTTATGGTCAGTGCATGCCAAAGGTCAGCTAATCAAATATGTTTTATCTGTTCATCTCTTCATTTTATTTATTTATTGTCTATTCTTATTTTATACCTTAAAGTGTCCATTTCTCTAGCTTTATATGTCTTGAAAAAGGAACATAGTCCTCCAATTGTATCTTTTAAAATTTCTCTTGAATATTTCTTTCCTTTTTGTATTTTAGGGAAGGGTCTACAGGGTGTTCAGGGTCTCATTACTAGATCACACTCATAATAGTCCTCCTGTTTACAACCTCCCAAGTGCTGGGATTATAGATGCACACCATCATGCCCAATCTCAATTGCTGTCTCAGTGTACCCTGGGGCCGGGGCCGGCACAGCAGCCTCAATGATGGAACCCCTGAGCCTGCTTGCAGGTGCTTTAATCCTCTTAGCTATTTGACTGACCCTTTAATATTTTAAAATATTTTCAGTCTTTCAAAGTTTTGACATTTCAGCTCAAATTTCAGAGCAAATTTACCAATATTTTTGAAATAATAGGTGTGATTTTAATTGAGATTATGTTGAATCTGTCTGCACATCAACTTGGGGATAATGAAAACCTTAGTATTGGGCATCTCCAATTTGTGATCCAATTACCCAGATCTAGCTTAATTTAGCTCATAATTGTATTTAATCTTTCTACTTTTTATTTTTTTTGCATTACAGAGATCTTTAATATGCCTCATATTTTGTATCTAGGCATTTGATATTTTATACCTAAAACTTTATTAGACATTTATACTATATAGAAATATAGTTTTGTATACTATGGCATATAGATGGCATGTGTTGTGTCTTGTGCTGCTCTACCTATGACAAGCATTTTGCAGAACAGGAGCTTCAGTGATGTTGTTTGCTAATTTTCATTCATGAGACATTTTCAGTTACTGATGGACATCACTGAAGACCATCTAGGGATGGAAGGCATAGTGCCACCACTTACTATATTGCCACGATCTTTTAAAGACAGTGGTTGTAAACATCTTCAACACCACAGATGTCAATAAAATGTAACGAATCAAGAAGTGATAACGTTTAAATATACTTGCCTTTGTTTTCATTGTGCTTTATTTAAAAATAAGCTTCATTTTTTTTATTAATTTCTTTGTTTTACACAGAAGGCATGCAACATTCCAAAAGATGTACCAATCAGTTCTTGTAAGTTAATACCACCTCATATAAATGAGGCAAATCCCTATTTTGAAGTATTATGGTTCTTTTATTCCTTTGTGTTATTGTTCTCATTGCTGAGACAAAATACTTGACCCTCAAAGTTAAAGGAAGAAAAGTTTACTTGGCTCACAGTCTGTAGAAGTTCCAGTCACCAGTTGGCTGGCTCTGAGGCAGGGCAATGTGAGAGGGGCATCGTAGAGGAGAAACACTTCCCAGCAGATGGGAGGCAGAAGGCAGCAAGCTGGAAGCAATAAGCCTCTCTGTGTCCTTTATATCTTATCCACCCTTAGGGTACTTAAACGCATACCGTTAATTGCGTCTTTGAACCTCGAATCACATACTCTAGGTCCAGCCACCTCTGCCAAGCCTCATCTGTGACTGCATGAGGCTCTGGGGTAACATCTAGCTAGAAGCTGTAGCACTTTGTTAGGTGATCTTTCTCTCTTTGCATTCGTTCTTTTTGTAGGTTTTATACATGGTGTACATAGCGTTGCATTATCTGAGAACAATCAATGTTCACTTCTTTTTAAAACACTATGGCTTTCATTTCTTCTTCCTAATTAGAAATTTCTAATTAGGAAGCAAAATTTTTAAGAGAAATGATAGGCGCAAGTGCTGGCTCTGTTTCCCGTCTCACAGTCTTTCTGTCTTTTACAAGTTAGACAACTCTTTCTGAGAATCAGATCTACCTAGGCTTTCTGGTTTGGAATCCAGTTACAGTCCCAGTTTTCTGGGGGATTGCTCCCAGATGGGCTCATCCTACCTTCAGAGTTCACCTAATGAAGGGTTCCGAAACCTGGAAGAATGTCCCTTTAGTATATGCTACCTGACTAGTACCCAGTCTTCTAGCAGTATTTGTGTCACAAATGCTGACTCTTCTGAGCTGCTCAGGGAAAATATATCTGTCCTTGGTTTAGCTTATAAACCAGAAATTTTCAGTTCTTCTTCTAACAAGGGCTTTAAGCAGCTAATCCTGCAGGAAAACAGGATCATATGAATGTCATCCCTCCATAATCCAGACATGGCCTTACCTTTTACCACTCTGTCTTGCACTCTTTGCAGGCCGGAGGAGAGGCAGAGTGAGTGCTGACCTGTTGCATTCTTCGGCTCCTCAGGATGTCAGCCCCCTCAAGACCAAAAAAATGCTGGGTTTCTTTTGCCTTATGCTCATCTAGTGCAGATTTTCCCTCTTCCCATTGATCTGTGAAGAGTAAAGCTGACTTGGGCCTGTCTTTTCATACAAACTCTCCCACTGCTTTTTGTAATTTAGTTCATTGAGTTTTGCTTGTTTTTTTTTAACAAGTCTTGGCTCCTTATTTTTTGTTTGTTTGTTGGTTGGTTGGTTGGTTTTTTGTTTTGGACCTTTTCTTGTTACCATGGTAAGTATGGTATTATGGTATTATGAGTCTTTATATCCTAACTGATAAAATAGTCCATTTATTCATTCAAATTATATGCATATTTAAGGAAGGTGTACCTCTCTGTCTATCTCTCTTTCTTTCTTTTGCACCAGTGATCTAACTCAGGACCTTGTGTTTGGCAGGCAAGCACTCATATCCTTGAGCCATCTCCACAGCCTTATGAAAGCTATTTAAATTTTTATGAATTTTGGTGGAATTTGAAGCAACTAATCGCATCATTTGTTTGTCTCCAAATGGTATCATATAACCCCCTAAAGTTGGCAATTATATTGGGAGTTTGTCTAATTGAAAACAATCAACACTAAAAAGTTATCCAAATTATTTTCATCTAATACTGTTGACAAGTGCATCATGTTCACCTGCACAATAAAATATTTTAATACCAATATTTTTTTAAATTATTAACTTCCTGTTTTTCTCTTAAGCTTCAATAATTAGCCCTTAGGTGTTCATCAGCAAAGGGAAATTTTAACCTCGTATGGGAAGTACAAAAATACAAACTACTTCCAATTTAAAAGCTAGCATCAAAACAGAACTCTGTCGAAAGACAATTGAAGGAAACACAAAAATACTGTCTGAAGGAATCCTCTTTACCAAATTTCTTTATCTTCCATCTTAGCATATCAAAATTCCAGCCCCGCATCATGCCAATCACGGTGTCTAGCTTCAGCCTATGGTAATACACAAATGTGGCATATCCAAAGAAAAAGCATTTCCTTTACTTTGACCTAAAGATAGATGAGAGAAGAAATATAGTGAGAATAGCCTAGAGTTGGTGTAAGGAAAGTGAAGACAGTTTCCAGGGTCAGGTTTACTGCTTTCTTTGTATTCTGAGGGGAGTCTGCATCTCATGCTTCCCACTACTTCCTTTCTGCAAACATAGGTCAGGCAGGTGGCTTCTTTTCCTGCTTTCCTTTCATCTTTCCTTCATTTCTTCATTTCCTTGTTCCTTTGAGTTTTCATGGTTGCCAAAAGCCAGGACTCCCCCATTGCGTTTGCCTGCATTCTGTGAAAGTTATTTACACAGAAGCTAAAAAGGCTTAAGCCATCGTAAAGTGTAACTACTTACCAGAAAGGCCCCAGAAACATTTATAATAGAAGTTTGGGCTGAAAATACACTCACCCCACACCAATCCATTCTTATACCATTACATCCTCGAGGACAATTGCAAGTGTCAGTGCCCATCATTCAGAGGAGCAGAGGGTACTCTAGATGTCCACCTGAATTCCTGTCCACTGATGATGGATGAATTATGTCTTGATTCTTCCTTCCTATGCATATTAACCCCTTCCTAGGAAATAAGAGGGGAAGAGAAAAAATCATTGGGAAACTGAAAAATGTTACAAAAGAAGGAAAATGATCCAATGGAGATTAAATCATAGATTTTCTCTTCCTCCTGTGTTATAGTTTGTGTCTAGTTGTCCCCCCGCCCCAAAGCCTCATGTAGTCATGGAGCAGGGACTTCTAGAGTTTGAGATTTACTCATGATCCACTGAGTTTATGGGTCTTAGTCCTGCTGGGATTATGGGTGTATGTATTTACCCCAGCCTGGGGCAGAGAGTCTGAATACAATGTAAGAGAGACAAAGAGACAGACTCTCTTTGTTGCCATTGTTGTTGCTAATCCTCCCTTGGCTCTTCTTGCTCTTTGCCACAGCCATGAACTGATGCTCTCTGGCCTGTGCCACCCCTCCTTGGAGTCATCTGAGTATGTACTGAAACAGCCAGTAACTGTGAGCTAAATAGACCTTTCCTTCCTTCATTTTGGGTGTCCGGTATTCATCCACCAATGAGAGAAGAGTAACTGAGACACCCAGGTAATTTATTTTTTCTCTGAACATCTGAGTTTCCTTCTGAGCTTTAAATTCTGATATAATTTTATTAAATATATGAATATGTATTTGCATTGTATACATAATAAACATATTCAATTATTCTGCTGATAGTGTATATGTCTATTTTGTTGAGTATGTTTATAGTGTATATGTCTATTTTATTGAGTATAGCTAATGCTTTTTTCTGAATGTTTAATAAAGGCTATTTATAGTACCACTTAGAACATGTCATAAAACAAGAATATAAGCAATGATACATTATGATAAATGCTGTATGCATACTATTTCTTTAATTACCTTTCAGTTCTTAGAGATTACACAGTATTATGATAGACTTCTAGAGAAGAGCAAAATGAAACTTAAAATAGTTGAACAGCAAAGTAAATTTGGCCAAACACTTGATATGTATTGTTAGCCCTTCCTGTAGCAGAGCAATTACCCTACAAAGAAATCAGCTATCAATCTGTAAAGGTCTCTGATACAAAATTGTGACCTTTAAAAAATAACTAAAGCTTGTTTATCTTTCTAATTCAGGTACTTACTAGTTTATGATTTTTTTTATCAATTCACTTAATTTTTATGCTCTTTAGTACAATAAACTACAATACAAACTGCTCATATTGAAAATTAAAAGGGCATAAAGTATACAAAAATGTATAATGGACATGCCTTCAGTTTTCAGATAAATAGCAAATGAATTTATATTGACTATAATTATGCTCATCTCCTAAATATGCTGCTTATTTATCAAAACATAGATGTTTCAGATACTTCAGATGGTCCCAGTACAAATCATAAAGTAATGACTGCAGACAGTTAATTATGCAAGTTTAAATGTATTTCTTGTCAAGAGTTATTAAATCTCATGTTCTATAATTAATCTCTTATCTGTGGAAACTAATCATTTTTGTTAAATGAAGTATTTTTGAAATCAGTGAAAGAATTGCTGGATTTACTGGACTGTGGAACACATTGCTGCTTATAGCATTTTCATTTTCCACATGTTTTTGGTACAGCTTAACTCTGAGTAAGGATATGGAAATACTTTCTTAAACTTCCTTTTCTGAGCCAAGCGATACATAATGAATCTTACAATATGCACCAAAGCTTGTAGATAATAAATGATTCACACAAGTTACCCAAACCCTTGTAAGTTCAACCTCTTAGGAGCTTTCTACACTACATCCTCATCTTCCCTAAAATATTAAATAGAAGATGCCTAATTTCTAGTAGGGCATTGCTTTCTTAGCTAAGATGCATCCTGATTAACACTTCTGTATCAATCAAAAATTAAATTCCCCTAGCTCTGTCAATCTTCTATTCAAGCTAAATTATGAGACAATAAGAGTACAAGGCAATGATTTACAAAAGCTGTTTTTGAACACAATCAGATGCCTTGGGAAGAATTAATATACTTTAAAAGAGAGATAAAGGGTACAAAACATTTGTTTTCATTTTTAAATGAAACAGAAAGCTGATTATTTATCCCTTGTTTCCCCATAGGGCTGACTGCTATTTTTTTCATTTTTATTTTCTCTTTTTTCCCTTTCTTAAATGTTCTCAATTTTTTCAGTAATATTCTCACTTGCCTGATAGTAGATAGGATACAAAAGAAGCAGAAAAGTTACTGCTTCAAAAAACCTTAGATCATTAAGAAATATTTAATGTCTTTGGGTAAAATAATTTCTTATTCTCAAATAGTACAGAGTTAACTGTTTCCCTGCCTTTAAAATGTGAAACTCTTTTAATTGAACTCTCATCATCCAATATTTGAAGATCAAAGAGCTATGTTGACTTTAGGAAATAATGAAGGACAAGGACAGCATAAGTTCTTCTTTCTTCTGTCCTGCTTGAGATCACACAATGTATTCCTACCCGACACCTCGGGAGAAGCGAGTAGACATTTTCCTCCCAGATTCTTCTTTTCTTTTGGGGGATTCAAAGGGCTCTGAAGTTGAAGGTGGGAGATAGAGCGAGTCATTCTCATTGGGTAGCCAAATAATGTTGCATCCACTATCTGAAGATGTGGGAAAGTTTTCCCTCTTGTGTGAAGAATGCACAACTCGTCCACTAAGTCTTTCATCTCACTGAAATGTCTCCTCAGTCATGCTTAGTGGACAGGGCTTAATTCTCACACTTCCTAAAGAGTTCTTCATCTGGATGATGAGCTCAGGCTTCTCCTCCTACCCAGCACTATGCCTTGGATGCTCCCACAGATCTAGCTGAGTAGGACATCTCTCAAAATGTGGCCATTGAAACTGATCAACAAACATAGAGCTTCTGTTCCTTCCAGCACCTTTGTATGTTCAGCTTTTGTCCCCCAAAACTTTATTTTTTATTTATTTACTTATTTATTACAGTGTCTCGCTACGCGTCACGGACTTTTGTGTGTGTGTGTGTTGGGGGGTGTCAGCTCATCCCGCCCTCAGGGAGGGGCTGGCACAGCATGCGGTGCAGGGAATAGAACCGCGGTCCCTGAGAGCTTGCCTAAGCAGGCGCTTTAGACCACTGAGCTATCTTGCCAATGCTGTCACCCAAACTTTAAAGATCTATTCATTCTCCTTGCTCTTCCACTCATTCAGCTTTAATGCCTTCAGCACCAAGTGTCCACACTGACGGAATGGAAAGGAAGTGATCATAAAATTATTCTCTGGGATAAGATGCAGTGGCTTCCACCTTAGAAAACTTTATGGTGGTAAAAATAAGATGTAATTTAACATATAAATGGTTTATCTAGCTATTCCAGTTAATAGGGCCCCCAAATCTCTAAGCATATCTTAAATTTGTTGAAAAGTAATGCTTTATAGACATTATTAAACTCAATCACAACCATTAGTGTTATACTCTGCTTCCACTGAGGAAATTGAGATTCAGTATTGTAATGGCCAATTAATAAAACAACCAAGTCAGTTTTCAAATTCAGTTTCTCTTAAAACTGTTTGGGCCAGGGATATAAATCAATAGCATGGTGCCAGCCTGGCAAATGCAAGATCCTAGGTTTGATTTCCAGTACAAAAAACAAAACAAGCAAACAAACAAACAAAACCTGCTCAATAACTGCACTCTTAAATTTATTCAGATTTCTCAGGGATGATTGCTTCATAGTTTAACAATCTCATACGTTGCCACCTTATTTTTCTCAACTGACAGAAAATTATACATAAACGAGTTTTTCAAAAAAACGTACTTTTAAGGCAAAAACATCTTCCATCTATAAATCAAGCTGATCACTATAAAAAATTAAAGGAAGAAAAATCACTTGTTTCCGACTAATACAACTGATTAATTTTCTTTCCCAGCATGTGTTTCTGAGCTGGGAATGTACTATGACAGATTGCTACAGATACAACTCAGAGTCACTTTGCAGGCCGTTATTCTTAATTTTCAATTCCCCTTTAACTTTACAGCTATTGTTAAGAGAGGTCTGGAGTGCTCATTTTCTGATTCATTTCAAGAGAACATCTGGAGTCAACAACTTAAAGCTGTTTCTTCTTTTTTCTCCCAGAATTACTTCTGTAATTATTGCTGTCTAGTGTGGGCTGCAGAATATGTCTTTTTACTCTAAATTGTAAGAGAATTTGCACAAGGTCACCATGAACCTAATTTAAGAAGTAATTACTAACCTTATTTCCTACTTTTGTTCATACGCCCTGGGAAAATGTGTTCCAATGAAGTCGTGTGATTGATTGGAACAGAGTCAACCCTCTTCCTTAGCCATTTTCTATGCTCAGCTTTTCTACACTGTGAATTCTTTTCAACCTCATACTCAGCCAAGAATTAGAAGAAAAGATAAATGAAATGGTTAATTGATGAGTTTCCCTCCTTGTGCTCTCTGTAAATGTCAGAAAAATTTAAGATATTTTGCTACAACTATGTCCTTTGCAATAATTCCTACTCATTCAAATTTGAAAATAACTGATTGCTATGAAAACTATTTAGCTGTCCTGTTACCATGGTAAATCACTCACTGAGAAGAACTGAACATTATTAAATTGTGTCAGTCAAATTCATTATTTCACTTTAGATTATAAACAATCTCTGAAAGCCTCTGCTCTTATCTCTCACTTCTGGAAGCATGCATAGCTCAGAAAAACTGAGATCAAGTATTGTTGTCCCCATGTCAACATTTTTCAAAAACCTTCATGCAATTAACAAAAAATAATATAAGACTGGGAAATATCACTTAAGACCCACAGAATAGGCCAAGTATGCTGGTGCGCTAGGCATCTACGTAACCCAGGAAACTGAGACAGAAAGTTCATGTGAACTCAGTACTTGTGATCTATCCTGGACAATCTAGTAAAATAGCAAAGACTTCACCTTGCTCTGCACTGGCAATATAGCTAAACAGACCAACTACGGCATTTTTCTAGGAGAATATTCTAAAAAATTATAATAACCCTCATAAAAGATGTAACCAGCATTTCTGTATCTTGATTTAGAATTTGTCTTTCCCAGAACACAAAGTTATAGAGCATCCCATAGTTCCTTTGAGAACAGGAGGAACATTTTCCTTCCTCTGTCCTTGCCATGCCAGCCCTGACTGGAGGAGATGGATAAATGTAAGAGGACTATTTGTTTGATAACCTTCATTTGAGCAGTGTTTCAAAAAGAACAGAACATTTAAGGTAATAGTGTCAGATACCCTACTCCCTGTAATCTGTGAAAATGATTCTCAATTCTCTCTCTCTCTCTCTCTCTCTCTCTCTCTCTCTGAAATGTGTTTTGCAGAAAAACAGTGACAATGAATTACATTTAGGAAAAGGATAAAAATAGCAATTAAGAGAAAAATAGATCCAAATGCTTATAAGTATAAAACCTGCAAAAACTTTTCACCAATAATTTGCTTCACCTGTTTTGGGGGATTTACATATACAAGGTGTGATGTGAGAAGGTGGGAATTAGATACATTTAAGACTGAGAGCTTTGGGGCTGGTGAGATAGCTCAGTAGACTAAGTGTCTGCGTAGGCAAGTGTAGGGGCTGAGGCTCGATCCTGGTGTCCCCTGTCACACTGGTCCCACCCCTAGGTATGGTGAGAGGGCATGGTGGTGCACACCTGTAATCTCAGGGCTGAGGAGGCTGAAAACAGGAAGACTGAAAACAGGAGAACTTTACCATGAGTCCATGCTGCCCAATGAGACCCTGTAGGGAAAAAAAAGAAAAAAAGAATGAGAACTTTCCTGTTGATATAAATCCATTTAATTACAAAATTACACAGAATTTTTAAATGTTAAATTAATGGTTACTAAAATAATCCTGATGCTTTCTTGTTCTCATTTGAGTTGCTCTGTGTGTGAGAAAAGAAGAGCAAGTGTACAGTTTTTCATCCCTCTTCCTAAAGAATCCTAAAAGTAGAAGAATGCCAACATGCACCGTTGTTGGACACAATCACTTGGTGATCAGTCCTTTGTTGTTGGCTGAAGAAACCTGGCAGATCCTGGCATGAGAACACCAAGAGAGCTGCCCAACAGGACGCAAGGAAGACGGGAGTCAGGACTCGCTTTGTGCAAGGAAAGGGACATGAACGCACAAGCTTTTCTGGGAGTCTAAAGCGGTGTGACCCCATCTGGAAAGTAATCACAACAATGGGACAGGATTGGCTTGTGGTGTCAGCAGAGTCATTTCCTGCAAAATACCACTGAACAGCAAATACCAAACCCAAGAAAGGCTGAGTCTGACAGATTGAATGACTTCAAACTATACTCACTTATAAGCCGCCTCCCGTGGTACCCTCCTGTATCTAGACCATTCTTTATGCTCATGATAATGAGGCCGAGCCTGCGCTGTAATGCACTTCACCACAGAGTCAAGTGAGTTAGCTGGCTTTCACCTGTAGCCCTTATGCTACCCACTGGGATTAGGACCACTGCCTTATCTCTTCCATTTTCAGAGAATGTATAACTCTTGCCTCAGTTCAGCTGCCCAAATAGCTCAACGGATTAAACCACCTGCAAGCAGATTCAGGGGCCAGGGGATCGATCCCCAGGCTTGCTGTGCTGGCCCTGCCCCCAGGGCACCCTGAGACAGCAATAGAGACTGGGTGTGTTGCATACCTGTAATCCCATCTCTTGGGATTACTGTAAACAGGGCATCACTATGAGTCTGATCTAGTAGTGAGACCCTGAACACTATGTAGACCCTTCCCTGAAATACAAAACAAAAACAAAAACAACTCTTGCCTCAGGTTCTACCTCCATTTCTAGTTGCTAAAGACCTGACTGCCACCTGGTCCAGATTTTTCATCATTTCTCTGAAAGTCTATCACACTCGTGAGCTCTCAAAATTTTCTATTGCTGGGTGCTGAGCACTGAACAGCTTCCCAAAACCACACCGGCTTCTCAGGCCAACACATTCTTCACACTTTTGCCCGTAACCTACACAAAACTACACAAATACTTATTTACTCCCAGGAAAGAACAACCACAACCATTGTCATGGACTCTAAACATTCTGATCTCACTCTTGTTTTCAAGCAAGTTCATTCAGTTTTGTGTTTCTGCTTTTGCCACGGACTGACTTTGCAAATAAATTCTTTCAAATAGTTATAGCTAAGACTTGGCTGTACGGGGTGAATATATCTGTGTTAAATTCTAGAAATATATACTGATGAGAAATTAAGCAGTCAGAAAGTTTCCCAGTGGAGTAACACACACACACACACACATACACACACACACAAACACACCCCAACTATAAATAATAAAACAAAATTTATTGATATACTGAAGCCTATATTTCACATATAAAAATAGTAGAGATAATCTTTTTGAATATGAGTAATTATTTAGACATAGGCTATGGCTTGCCATATAGTCAATAAAGTAATATGTTCAAAGACTCTCTGAGAGAGCTGCCCAATTCAAAATCGGGGAATGTCACACTCCTAAATGTTGCATGATTAGTTGTGGAGAAGCTGAGATCCCAGTTTCCTAGCTAACAACTTTTGCTCTTACCCACTACATTTAATAATGAATCATAACTGAAAGTCACCTCCTGACTGACTAAAAAAGACAAAGAACAACAGTATAGAGGCATCCGTCTAAGTATAACTTACATGTTAATCCCTTGGAATCAGTGAGGAAGGACAGCATAAATGTAAACTCAGAGCACTGATTGCAATACTGTATAAGCTAAAAGAAAGTCTAATAACAGAAAATGAAGACTTTAGGGGTTTTTCTTGTTAATTTTATTGAGAAACAAATAGTAATGAGACAGTTTCAAAATGAATTAGTAGGACAATTTCAATAATTAGTACATTGCATATTGTTGTCTTCATAGTGCTTTTTCATAGTACAAGATGCAGACATGATATCCTGTCCAAACACTATTAGTGCAAATCTTTCTTCTCACTGAATTAAGAAAAAGTAGCTGTATATCTATCTTAACTATTTTGTATATACAGATACAAAATGGTCCTTCATTTTTGTCCCATTGTTTGCTTAGTATTGTCAGAGCTGGGTATTCCACTGCCATTTGAATATTGTAGATGTGTGAATTCATCAAGATAATCCAATATAGTGCTGTAGTCCATAATAGTAGTGGGGGACCCTGCCTTCGCTCAGTTGCTTAAGTGCCTCCTTGAGCTAAGTAGTCAGGCTCACAATTCTGTGGTTTGATCCCCAGATCCTCATGCCTTACAGACCTGCCTTAAGGCATCCTGAGATCACCAGAAAACATAATAGTAGCCGGTTATCCGTAGGACTGGCATTGTCAGAAGTTGTTGATTTGAGCCTTTTACAACTCAGCGTATTAAGGCTTTACTTTTTATACCTCATTTTTATACTTTTCTGCTGGATGGTTAAGACCAAGATAAAGCAAGACCTATATAACAAGAAACATAACTTTTGCATCTGACAAGGTCGGTCAGGTCCCCATTCCTTCAGTTTTTAATTTTTACTGGTACATGTTTGCAGTATACAATGATTAAACTTCCTATGGAGAGTTGGCACCTATACATAACATTTTTCTATTCTTTTTCCATCATCTTTGCCCTCTCCCCACCTCCCCCTACTCCTCCTTTCTCGATTCATTCCTCACTGGAACAGATCTATGTCCCTACATCATATTACATTTTATATTGTTCATTATTTAAATTTTAAGTTACTTAACAAAAAACATATTATATTTAAATTTGTGTGTCTGATTTATTTCATCTAACATTGCGGACTCAATGTATGTCATCCTTCATGACAGAGTATTGCTCCACTGTGCATGAATACCACACAAATCGTTTTTGCTATATATAATCAAAACTATCATGTATGTGGATTTTTAAAGAAATTAATGACCATCTTTCTATTGCTTAAAACCAAAACCAAAGAAAGCTTTTTCTTCTATTATGAGAAAGCCATGTGCAAATCCTATCTTTTACTATAGTGCCCAGTGGCTTGTTGGTACTCAGTACAAATGTTTTTTTAACTTAGTTTAACAGCTTGTAAACAAACAACTAATGAGCATTTATTGCATTTGCATTTGATCTCACCCAGATGGGTTTATACATGTGTGTACTTAGTTGGTATAGAGTCTCGCAGTGATCCTCCTATTTCCAGCCTCCTCCATGCTGGGATTACAGGTGTGTACCACTACACCCAGTCTCAGTGGCTGACTGAGAACACTCAGGCGTGTGGTGCCAGGGATCGGACCCTGGTCCCAGGCATTTAGTCTGCTGAGCTATCTCACCAGCCCTCATGTGGGTATTTAGATCAACATCTTGATAGCAAATCACAAAATATGCTACACAATTATGGAATTAAAAGACAGCAAATTTCAGTTTTTATTTCTACACTAATTCTTGTTTAAATATACTTCAATTCTTCCTAAGAAATCATGTGACGACAAAGTTTCATTGTCCTCCACGCAGTTACTTAGTTATTAGCTTCACAGAGAGACTGCCTCAGTAAAGCTATGCCACATCCCGCAAGGCACACTTATGAAATCACACACAATAGTGGCTGACAAAACAAATGCCATGATTTTTGTCCAGAAAAACTAGGAGAAATTTATGTTTTACAGTTTTCCCAATTTGTTTCGAAGATATAGCAGATGATATTTTAAAGGAGCTGTTCTGTTGACAGTCATGGTTTGAGTCATTGCCCCATTAATCCGATGTACTTCTAGTAACATGGTATTAGAAATAATAATCTGAGATCCCTCACATGAAAAAAGTTTGAACCATCTCTAATTCTGGCTGTTTTCTTTTAGCTAATCATATATTGTATTGAGTTTTGCTATAGATTAAATGTTAAATGTGATGTACTATGTTCAAAAGTTTGTTCTCTAGTCTAGGATGCTATGGGGGGATGGGAACTTGAGCATATGGGGCCTTACTGGAAAGAGGTGAGGTCACTGGGGTCATGTCCTTGAAGGGGATATTAGCTGTGGTAGATTAATGGTCAACCTGGAGCACTCAGCTGAACTGAATTAGCATGGTGCTGGGTGTGGAAGGCCCACCTGAGGATTGTTGACAACAGCATGAAAACAGAACTAGAAGAGAAAATGGTGTGATGTTGACTCTCCGGGAGAAGGTGGTCATGCTGGTTTTCATGACACAAGCAACTGTGCTCATGGTCAGAGAACCATGGGTGCTTGCATTGGCTGAGGATGGCTGTGGCTTTCCTCAGAAGCTCTAGTCCTTACCTTAGACATTGATTTCCAGTTCCACTGCAGATCCCTCAGCCTGCTGCTGCCACAGATCCTTCATACCACAGCCTTTCTGATCTACGGTCCTTCCCGGCACAGATCCTTGACATAGACCTCTGTGAGACTCTGTCATGGACTCTCAGCCTCCATTTGCCTTCTCTGAAGACATTAGCATGGGTTCCAGGTCTTCATCTGATCTGGTGCAATACATTTTTGTGCGAACATTTGCAAATTTGTCAGGTAAGTATGGAAACTGACATCTACACTCATTGGACATGGAAAATTAGAATGAAATTCAATTATTTTCCTGAACTTTTCTACAGAAAAGGTAATCTTGAACTTAATATTTCCTGTATTATAATATTTATGCTTTGTCTTGTGTTTATCATAACTAAAAACACAGTAAGGACTTTCGGATATATTAACAATTAGATGGTAGAGCTTTAAAAAAACTTCCTTGTGGGATTTTCTCCTCTAGCAATGGACTGCTGAGTGCTTTCAGAAGCTGCGAAATAACAAGAAATAATATTTATATTCACAACAAAAGTTTAAGACCGGGCAGGTGGCTCAGTGGAAAAAGTGCTTCCCCGCAAGCTGAGTTCAATCCCTGGTTCTGCCAAAAAAAGAAAGTTTAGCATTCATTGTTTGGAAGCCAAACCTAACAGTTCCCTGTAAATAAATCCTCCAGAGACTTGCTTCTTATCTAAATCTTCGATAAGGTCTTAAAATAATAGGTCTTAAATGACGGATCTTAAAAGGGGTCTTGAACAATGTAAAATGTCCTGATGACTATGTCAATATAGCTAATTTTATGCTTTTCTAAACAGCAAAATGAAGACAAAATAAAAAGGAAGTAGGGAGAATTTTTAAACACAGCCTAGTACAAAAGACAGGGAACATTAAAATAAGGGCCCCAAAACTCCTTCCCGCGGAGCCTCGCCTGAGTTCTTTCCTCTTTTGAATCTGCTTTGCAGAGCACATGCGGCAATGACTCTACATGCTGTGGGAATGAGTACATCCTTTCTTTAGAACAAGAATCGATGGAAGAAAAAGTCCCAGCAAACCAACGGGCAAGAATATGGATTTCTTTTTAAGGCAAACGATCCCCAAACTGCTATTCATTGGATTGCTGACCTTGTTAAATGCTTTTAACTTTCATTTTCCCGTATGACTTTTCTTGAATGGGTCTTAACTTGAAGGACCTCAACTTCCTTTCTCTTTTGTGTTTATTAATCAGACTTCAGTCTGGGCTGCGTGCGCCCTTCTGGAATGCTAACTTCTTTATTTCTTCTTGCTCAAAACTACCCAGAAGTTAGTCATTTTCTATCTTCTCTGGAGCAAGTGAGAGAAAGAGTTTCTTCCTGTTCTGATCTACAACTCCTCAAAATTTATTTATGTAGATCACATAAAATTTTACCAATAAAACATGTTATTGAAAATATTCTTGTCTCTCTAGCTAAAATATATAGTGTTCTTAAGGAAAAGATTCTTATATCTACTATTTTCCTATTAGCATAGTGACAGAAATATTCTCCTAATAAAATCTGAAAACAAAATAAAAGGTCAGTAATGTTATGACAGGTACTAAGTTCTGGTGGCATAGAATGTTTTATAGTTAGATGTATCACAGTTGTTCAGCCAAAATCTTACTTAGGACTTGCATCAAAACTGAAAATAAAATCTCGTGTGGAAACCTAAGTAGCCTCTTCTATTCCTTTTTATTATTTTCTTGAACCAAGAGCATTAATAAATAACCTTTTAAGTCTAGTCATTTATAGCATCAAGTGGAAATAATATGTAACAAAATGGAAAACTGAATAAGAGTCTATTCATTGCCAAGACTTTCAAACTCATAAGCAAACCCAAATTGCTTATTAAAAATGTTTTCCAAATAATCACTCAACTATTCAATAGATGTTGTGTATATTCTATTTCATCAGAAACAGATTCCTAGAATATTGAGACTTTTTTAAAAAAGAATTATACAACCTTGGAAAGAAAGCCAAGACATTCATTTCTCATAATCTTTTCCCTTTCAGTGTTCAAGATCAATACCTCTTCTTTCCCTTTATTTTTAAATTAATGGATCTTCATATTTCAGAGTTCAAGGCAGCAGTTAGGGCTGCCTCCTTTCATGTCCTTCACCTTTTGTTTCCCTTTGTACTCACTTATTACCCCAACACACAGACACACACACACACACACAGCTAAAACACATTGTGCTATATGAAATACAATTTTTTTTTGTACTTTAGGGAAGGGTGTGCAGTGTGTTCAGGATCTCATTACTAGATCAGACTCATAGTGATCTCCCTGTTTGTACTGTTTACAGCCTCCCAAGAGCTGGAATTATAAGGGCATACCCAGGCCTGGGCCATCTCAGTTGCCATCTCAGTGCACCCCAGGGGTGGGGCCGGCATGGCAGGCCTGGGGATTGAACCTCTGGCCCATCAGCCTGCTTGCAGGAACTTTAATATGGTGAGCTATTTGGCCGGCGCTAATACAATATATTCTTTATCAATTCCCAAAGAAGAATCAGTTTGAGATGAAAGAACACAAACAAAATAATAGAACAAATATATGCATAAATTAAACCATGCTAGAGAAATTTGAGGCCATATAGAATGAATCTTTTTACTTTCTTGAATATTAAATGTAAAAATACTAAAATAATTAAATATTGAATACAAATAGTTCAAGAAAATATATACCTATTATTCCATCATTCAAACAGAACTCTTATTAGCAGTTTGCCAATTCCTTATAGTTCTTTTCCAAGGATGATTTTAGTTGTAAGTATGTACTATATATAATTGTGTGTATTTTAAATACTGAGCATTGTCACATGAATTTTGAGCAGAAAATCATATAAAGCATCCAAAATAGCATTTACCTCACTCAGTGCTTTGATTTCTCAGTTTTCTAAAGAAATAACAAAAAGCTGCAGCAGGCTGTGCACTATTTTTGCCTAAATCTGATAAAAGTAATGGCAGGATGTCAGCAGGAGCAGTCAAGTTCCCTGTATTAGTCTAAGACAAAGCTGTGTGACATTTTTATGAGGCTAACTATGAAAATGCATTGAGTAGCATGGAGTCTATGCGCTGAAAAATTTCTTTTTGTTCCTGGAAAGAGGAGAAATAACAGTAGAACAGCTTCAACTGACTATGGTCTAAATATTGATCAGATTAGTCACCTTTCTTCCAGGAGAGGCTACCATTGCTGTAGTAGCATTTCCATCCAAGAAGAGCACAGTTGTCCAGGATCCCGATTACCCATGAGCCTCTTGATGGATAATCATTTGTCCACAGGGACAAATTCCGATGCAAAGCCACACCTTCATATCTCTGCAAACTTGGCTCAGCAACTCTAAAGGAGCAAATCAAGCAACAGAAACCTAATATTCATGCTTAACATTAGAAGCTTTTTTGAGGTCTTATATTTTTCTTAGCAGATGCTTCAGAAGTGCACAGAGAAAGACAGAGGCAGAGCCACAGATACCTGATAATTGAGGAGGAGGGAAAACCTTCTTCCTTACTCTGACCTTCTTTTCTGGTAGCCCAGTCTCATTGCTATGGAACGCCTTGAGGAGTGCACTTCACTATTTAGATCTTGGCTGATTGTTAACTCTGAAGCCTTATCCTTACATTCTATTCAAAGTTTCTTTAATAATTAACATCTATTATCCCTCTCATTTCCCAGTGCTTTTCTTTTATCTACAAGTCATCTCACTGCATATCCCCATTTAAATGCTCCAGAGCTAAGGATAGTTAATTATTCTGTACTTTACATCCTTTCAACAACACATAAAAACTGTGATTGTCTGTTTTTCACATGGGGAATTGTAGCCCCAACTTTTATTTACTTATTTTAAGTTTTAAATAGTCTTTTATACACTTCTGTATTTGGTACAGGGTCTTACTATGCAGCTCGGACTCATAGTGATTGTCTTGTCTCAGCCTCCTGAGCTCTGGGATTACAGGTGTGCGCCACCACCCCTGGTCTCAGTGTCCCTCAAGGTTCTGGGACTGGCATGGCATGTGGTACCAGGGATGAAACCCAGGTCCCTGTACTTGCCAGGAAGGCATGTAGACCACCGAGCTATCTCCCCATCCCCCAAATCTTATTTAAATGATTAAAATGTTAATTTCAAGGTTGAAACAACTTGTATCTGCTGGATCCCAAGTGCTTTGTGCAATATTTTAGTCAGCTTTCTGTCATAATGAAATACGTGAGGTAATTAATTCAGTTTGAGAGAAGGTTTATTTTGGCTCTGAATTTTAGAGCTTCCAGTCTAAGATCGGGCAGATCTGTTACTTTGGACTTCTGGTAGGCTTGCCAAATGGCAGTGGTGGGGAGTGTGTGGCAGACAAGCTCTTGCTCCATGCACAAGGAGCCAAAAGGGAAAATGGAAGAGACAAGGTCCCCAGTTCCTGTTCAAGGGACTGCTCTCCAGTGATGGAAGGGTCCCTTCAGATCTGATCTGAAGGTTCTAGTACTGCCAGCAACACCACAGGCTAGGGACCCAGACTTTGACACACTGTCCTTTAGGGAACAGGCAGAATTAAACTACTACACATGCATCAAGATTTTCTTTTAATTATTCTAGTTCCTGTCCATTTTCTTTTTTAATTCCATCTTCTCAGTTTTGAATCTGAATTTTGTTGTTGCTCTTTTGTTGTTATGTATTTGCTAAGGGGGGTCTCACTATGCAGCTCAGACTCAGTGATCTTCCTGTTTTCAGCATCCCCAGCACTGGGATTACAGGTGTGCGACACCACCCTGGGTCTCTTTGGCTGGCTCAGCATGCCTGAGGGCAGGGCTGGTGTGGCATGTGGTGTTGGGAGTGGAACTGTGTACCCCCAAGCTTGCCTATGCAGGGGCTTAATCCTCTGAGCTATCACACCAGCCCTTGTTGTTGCTTTTAAAAAAAAATTACCTGTTTCCTAACACCTTCAAAGTCTTCCTTTGGCCATTTGATCAACTGCGGCTGCCAGTACATCATCCTATCGCTGGATCAAAACTAATTAAGTGGTACTTCTGTAATCCTCAGTTGTTCCTCATCGGTGGCATACATGCTTTGAACCCCAATCTTCAAAACTTGCATTGCATTCATTAACATGACGTTGCCACTTGAAGTTCCACAAAGGTTAGAATTTGGATTTTTTTTTTTTTCTTTAGTTGTGCTAAAGTGAGATACTGGCTAGGTAGTTATTTCAAACACAACCAAATTTTAATGGTAGCACTGCACACTGGCTGTGTGACTTTGTCCAAGTTTTCAAATATCTCTGAGCCTCGGGTGCATCCTCTAATGAATGGTGGTCTCCAGGAATAAAGGAAAAGCTACTTGTAAAACATGCCATGTGTAATGCATACACAACCCACGTCAGTCCATAAGCTGGCATTACCACCAACTACAAGCACTTGAAGCTCATTGCACATCACTCCAGGGGGCTTCCTATGAGGCAGTAGGCAGCCCGCCATGCATTAGTTCTTTCTGGCATGCTTTGCCCTGAACATGATAGCAGACACTGAAATTACAATTTTGAAAAGACGTGCTTAAAGCAAAGAGAATAGAAAGGACCCACTTATTATTCTTTTTATCTTCCAACTAACCAATTTAAATGACAATAAAACCAAGATATTTAGGCTTTGAAAAACAGTTGCCTTGAAACAGCTAATCCTGAAACAAAACATCCAACTGAAATGCCAGTTAGGTATAAAGATCATTATTTGATGGATGTAAGTAAATTCAGAGATAGAACTCAGGTTTAAGAAATGCCTCTGTAGGGCTGGCCAGATGGCTCAGTGGACTAAAGCATCTGCTTAGGCAGGCACAAGGACCGGAGTGCAATTCCCCATGTGCCGAGCCGGACTCACCCCCAGGGCACGCTGAGATAGGACTAAGACAGGGCGTGGTGGTGCACACCTGTGACCCCAAGCTGGTGAGGCTGAAAACAGGAGGAGCACTACAAGTGTGATCTGTGTAGCTTTATACTAAATACACTAAAAACAAAAACTTTTCTGGAAGTAACGATATTGGAAAAGCTTTGTGGGTCAGCCATTTTGGTGGAGAGAGGCATTTGTCTCCCCTTCTCCTGAACCCCAAAGATGCCAAGGTCCAGAACATGTTAATGTGCTGTATGCCACAGGAGAACTATGTTTATGTGTGGAATTAAAGCTCTTTAACATTTTTTCTCATAAGGGAGAGACTCACTAAGTAGAACCAAATGAGTCATAGCAGTCCTCAAAGGAAATAGGGAGGCAAAAAGTAAGTAGTATTAGGGATTAGGAGATGTTAGATTTGAAGATAAAGCCAAGGCATGCATGTACTTGTAGTAGCTTAAAAAGTTAAGGTTATAGATTTTTTTCCCTTTAGAAAAGAACACACTGATATTGGCCCATTAAATTGGACTCAGACTTCTACAGCTAAATCATTAGGTTCTGCATTTATTTTCACTACGGTTATACAAAAGTAACCGAAATGCTACATCATATTACCCTGTGCTAACCTTCTCTTGGGAAAATGAATAAATAACAGAGTATTCATCTAATTTTCTCTAAGGAATAATATATCCTTGAGTCTTATTCTTTAAAAAAAAAATCACAGAAACACAAAGCTATTTAAAATTGCAGTTGTGTAGGAAGCAGGAACCAAGTTCATTTCAGAGTATTTCTGAAAAGTTGATCTCTTTAAATAACTACAGTTACACACACACACACACACACACACACACACACACACCTCTATTCATAGGTCCTAATGCTCACAATAAGTTTTGGCAATATCAACTCCTAAAATAAGACAAGAATCATGCCTCTTTAAGGCCTCACTTTATTATCAACCACCTTCTCAAAGAAGGGAAAATCCTAGAAGAAACATACCCTGACAAAAAGTAACATATCACAATAATTTACCATAAAATTTCTGACAATGTCTATGCATGTGTAATGCAAGTCAATAGGTAAAAGCAAAAATAATTAATGGACTCACACACAATGGTAACATTCAGGATATCTTAAAAAGATACTTTATTACATAAATTAACTTAAAAGAAATATTCTCTTATGCCTACCTCTTCCTAACTCAGAACTCTAAGGTATGGAGAGCATTAAAGAATTCCATACAGCAGGGTCTGATTGAGCATGTGGAAAGAAGGAGATGGTATATGCCATTTCATTTAAATATTCTCTTATACTTAATTTAAGCAAGCTTTGTGGAAGGTAATGACAAACAGCTGTTCAAATGGAGCTTCCCTAGTCAGGTGCCCAACCGCAACGTTTTAAGAATTAGTTTTATTTTGTGGTTCCAGGAAGTTACAACCTTTAATCCTATGAGAGTCAAAGTTTAAGTGAGAAAAATATGATTTCTACATCCAAACATCGAGTTTTAGAAAAACCTCTACAATAAAACATTATTTTCTGGTGAGAATTGCTATAAACAATCAACTTGGAGGCCACACGAAAACATTTAGAAAAGGAAATATGGACACAATTTGAACATCTGGAGGTTGTTTTTTTTTTTTTTTTTTTTTCTCCTCCTGGTTTAAAGAATGCTCTGTGGTAAAACCTCAGGCAGTATTTTACCATCCAACTCAATTAAATAGGACATGGTTTTGTACCTTTAGTGGTTTCGAGGTTTTAGCACTACTTGCATATTTGGGGCTGGAGTCTTTTCTAACATTACAGCTGTTTGCAATTTAGACACTGAAAACTAGAGGAAATGTACTAACTTGGCCAAGCTAATTGAGTGCTGTTGAATTATGACTTTTTTAGTACTCCCTCTAGGTGATCTGTTCCACATTAACCCAAAATCAGCCTCTTAATACATTGTATTTCCTGTCAAAAGAGATACATTATTAGTTGTCTCTGCATCTAGAAGATAATCTAGTCATGTGGAAACGTGTTTGAAACTTCCGGCACAAATAAGTGACTTTCGTCATGATGACCTTTCAGGATCAAGAATGACAAATTTTTGTGGGGCTTTCAAAATGATGAGACCTATCTCTCTCATGTGCACATTATCAAACCGACAAGGTCTGATCTTTCACACCTCCTCCGGTCTCAGTGTGATATCTGAACTTTATGGCGTATGTGGAAAAGCCAGTAGGTGAATTATCACAGTTTATCTTTGAAAAAGTCAAGAAATTTAGATTTGTTCATAAAATTCTATCAAGGATACTTCAGAAGACCTAGACTACAATATTTACATTATTACTTCAGTGACAGATCACCAAGAGTAATGACAGCAATGACATTGATAATAACTGAACAAAGGGATTTAATATTTTATTAAATATCAGTAAGCGCTTCTATGCCTGGTGCTTACTCTGTAATATGTGAGGCAAGCTGTACAGGATTATTAAACATTTTGGAAAATAAGAAAAAAATGAAGTCTAAGGAAATGAAATATCATGTATGAGATGATATTTTCATTAAGTGGAAAATTCAAGTTTCTTGGAATTTGTCCTAAAAGTTTTACTGTCAGCAATTTCTTTAGTTAGCCTTTCTGTGACTAAAAGAATAATTTGGACACTGTTTTTTTACCAAATTTTGCTGGAAAATGCATTAACAAACTTGTAAAACATTTCTGAACACAATGTTATGCAGGGATTCAATTAGAGTGTAACATTCTGTAGCTCCTCTCATCTAAGAGCCAAAACTGTACTTGGTGCTGTACTATCTTGAATTTGGTTCTCCTAGTTTGTGCATGATAATCTGAGAAAAATGACAAAATTACTATGGAGGCACAATTGACGCACTTGTTTATGGGCAAAAAATAAAGTTCTGGAGTTTAACATTTCCAAACTTAGCAGAATCAAGAGCTTTTATTTTTTCCCAATAAGTTCTTTGTTTAGCATATGTTTAACTACTGGTTTAGTCTGTAAAACACTACAATATTATAGATAAGTAAGAGAATATTAGAAAAATTTTCTGTTCTTACACCTTTTTTCCCTGTATTTTAAGGAAGGGTCTATAGGACATTCAGAGTCTCACTACTAAATTGGACTCCTAGTGATCCACCTATTTACAGCCTCTCAAGTGCTGGGATTACAGGCACGCGCCACCCTGCCCAGTCTCAATTGCCATCTCAGTGCACCCTGGGGGCACAGCAGGCACAGAAGGCCTGGAGATGTAACCCCTGGCCCCTGCACTTGCTTGCAGGTGCTTCAGTCCACTGAGCTATTTGGCCAGCCTTGCTCTTATACCTTCTAAAGATATTAAGTGTGTTCTTTATCTTTCAGACCATTGCTGCAACTAAAAGGCTAATGAAAATGCTATAACACCAACAATACTTTTTTGTATTTAATTGCTAGTTCAAAATGAGACTAATATAGTACATTTGTTTAATAATGACCTTGTAAATAAAGTTAGTTATGACTAGTCTATTCAAATTACTATAACATTAAGATTAAGGTAGCACAAAGCAATGTAGAAAATACACTTTAAGTATCAGGATCATGTATATGCATTCCTAAGAAAGATGAAAAGCCATGATTTCAATTTTTTTATGAGGTGGTTATGATTTATAAGCTCTTTATCCCTTATAGAAGATAAGAAAGTGTCAGTAGTTAGGGATAGAATTCTGGCAGAGATCAAGTGAGACCTTGTTCTTGAACACTTGTATTTGCAAACAATTAGGTTAGGAAACAAGTGTTACACAAAATTTTGTTCCCATTGGTGAACTCCGCATCACATGACCAATAGGAGTGTAGCCATCTTCCCCAAAAGAAAGGCATGAACTAAGTTTGTGAACTAAGGTGACACTGCATTGGCCCGATGGCTGTTGCAGCTCCTCTGTATAGAAAAGGCGTATGTCTTTCGACGTGAATGAGGCCTAGGATGGGGCTTTTATTGAGGATGGCAAGAATATCCTAAATTGTTACATCAACTTTAGTGAGCACCTGACATACAGTAAAAAGCTCCAGAGGACGACTGAATTTTGAGTTGTGACTTGTTGAATTGTGAATTGTTGAATGGAGAACAGAAACTACTATTCCATGAATTGGTTGAGGCTTATACCTTTTTCAAAGTTTTCAGGTTAGAAAAGATGAGAATTTCCTTTGCCACATAGGAATGAAAACAAAGCCCACATTTTGTGTTTTGTACATGCACACATTCAAGAATTAAAAGTGGAGCTAATGAAAAACGATGTCCAGGGAGTTTAAAAGGAATCTGAAGAGAAAAGTAAGAGCGGAGATTAATCCAACACTGCAGAGCCTCAACTGAACCATGAAAATGATGGCAAGCTGTCTGAGCAATGCCGTGAATATCCTCCAAGCTCGGAGATCTCCAAGATGGCTCCCAGCACTGGAAATTTCCAGCTCACATTTCTTTTCTCTTTCCCACTGTTCCAACTACAAAGAGCCAAAAACCACAGTGAATAAGGTGAATAAAGGAGGAGACAAGAGGCCAAAATGGAATAACAAACTATATGTGCTTTCCCCATCTTTCTGACTCTAGATTATAGTAAGCACATCAGGGGAAAAAAAAATTAATTTAAACTAAAATTGAAGGACTGGGGAAATAGCTTGGTGGTCTAAGTGACTGCCTGGCAAGGACAACAACTCGAGTTAGATCCCCAGTACCACATATTGGGTCAGCCCCAGGACCTGGGTGTGCCATACCGGCCACTGAAATTATTCCTATAATCCCACTGCTGGGGAAGCTGAGACAGGAGGATTACTATGAGTCTGAACTGTGTAGTGAGACCCTGTATGAAATAAATAAATGTTTTTAAAAAATCAAAATGGAAGAAGTTGTTTCTTACATACATTAACCTAAACGATTGGTTACTAGTTCAGACTATCTTCTATGAGTTGAAGATGATGAAGGGCAGTTTGCACTACTTAAAAGTACCCAGAGAAGTCAGAAAGATCTTTTTTAATTTTTACCTGTGAATAGGAACAAGCTTAGGCTCACTTAGTAAATTTAAGAGGGTTATGGAAGAGAAGTTATTCTCTGATGACACCCCACTGAGTTCTGCATGCACAGTATTATAGTAGATTATTGTCCAACTAGCCATCATTATCCTAAGGGGATGGCGGTCGTTGGGATGACTATAGCATAATTAATTCCTTTCTGACCTTTCTTCTGACATCTCCTTTGACACGAAATCTCTATTTTTGTTCTTGGTTTGCCACTCTGTTTCTAAATTTCTTCTAAGATCAAGGAAGCGTTCCTGTTTTGGCTATCGAACTGAGAACGCTGTGAACCATATTATGAGAAAATAGTAATCTAAACACCTTTATGCTATACCATTAAGTGTCTGCCTTTCCTTGTCCTTTAAGAAAGGTAAGTAGTGACGGAGCTCCTAGGAGGTCATATTAGAATGGTAGCTGAGCTACTTTAAACATGCTGTGTGGCTGTACTGGGCACCAAGAGGGAGAAAATGGCATTCCAATGCAGTAATGGCTTTCCCCTGTTGTTTTTCAAAACTGCACTCATTAAACCATTGCTTCCCTGTAATCCTTTAATAATCAACTATACAGTCAGCATATCGAAGCACCGAAGCATTTCCATATTTTATAGTACCTAAGAATCCCTGCTATCTATAATTATGGTCACTACATGAGTAAAAAGGAAAAGACAATTTTTCTTAATGTTTTCATGCATGGAAAAACAACCACATTTACCTTTTTGTTCGCAATTGCACTGACTAGCCTCGCTGGGCTTACTTTTCCAAATTATATGCAAACCAGACCAGTGATGTATTAAAGGCTTTAAACAGGTACTTTTCATTTTGTCTTCTACAGTCCTAAGGGCGGTGATAAGAATCTTCCCAAGTTCCATTTGTCTTTTGCTATCAGTCCCTCAAGGGCCAAAGGAACTGAACTCTATTCATTGACCTTAAATCTTGATTAAGTTTTGCCTGGAAACTAATAAAGCTGAAAACTAGTGAATGGAACAGTTCATCATGGGTGGAATCTTGCCTTAAGAAGCAGTAGGGGGAGGAATAATAAATGTTCTTTTATTTAAGACTGAAAAGCTAATGGCCCTGACCTTGTCAAGTGACTAATAGAATACAGGGAGCTGAGGCAAAATGCTCAGAGTGAAGAAGTTGTAGAAATAATGGAAGGGTGAGATTGCAAAACATTCTATCTGCAGACCTTGCTAGCTAAGGTTACTGAGTGATACAGGATCACTCCAAATTAGGCACTGAAGTTTGATGTACGACAATATTAAATGTTGACTATTTCATGCTATGATCTTAGAAACATGAAGATACTGCGCACAGTGAATGACAACATGTTTTCCCACTCATACATATTTATTGCACCACAACTTTTTAAAGACACATCATTAGTAGCATCAATTTGTGATCTAGGATGGTGGTTTTATATATGCTTATCCATCTTGCTCTACAAAATACTGAAAAGAGTAGTTCAAGCTTCCGCATTCCATTCTGTAGTTGGTAATTTGTTCTCATATTTTTCTTTTCATTGTATTCCTACATTTTGCTTCCAGGATGTTGGTTTACACAAATGCAAAGTTTTATGTTTTTGAAGAATCTTTAGAATTAAGAAGGCCTCTTTTTACCTCTAGAATTTTATTTGCATCAGATCACGGCATGCCCAATATAACCGTGGCTACACAACAGATCTTGTACACATACTTGGGAAACTGTTTCTTTCCACTGCAGTTTTTCTCTAGTATTTTTATATGAATACTTTCATAGGTACTTTTTGTAAATATCCATAATTAGATTTTTAAAGCTTTAAAGATAGTCTAAAGTATTTATATTTAATTGAAAATCTAATGCAGTTACATTAAATGAGTTAAAGTGTAGTTTTCACCTAGTATTGAAACTTCAGATTTCTCATTCAGCATTAGGGATAAGGGAAGAAAGCCTTACTCCAAGTGTGCACAGTGTGTGTTTACGTTCCATTCTCTATGTGTTCCAGATGGTCATTGTGCAACCATGATTTAAGAACACCTTAGGGTCCAGTGAGATAACTCAGGAGCCTAAAGTGCTTGCTTCGCTAAGCTTGAGCAAGCGCAGGGACTGTGGTTTGATCCCCAGTACTACATGCCATCCTGGCTCCAAGCCCAGGGCAGGCTGAGCTAGCCAGAGTCTGGGAGCAGTGGCTAGTGGCACATGCCTGTAATCCCAGCACTGAGGAGGCTGAAAGCAGGAGGATCACCATGAGTTGGAGCAGCATGGTGGACCCTGCAACAACCAAAACACACACACACACACACACACACACACACACACACATTAGGAAACCTATAGTGATGAACCACACTATCTTTCAAGCTATTGTTCCATAACCTCAGGGCAAGACAAAGATGAGTACATTAATATCCACTGATTGCATACCAGGCTCGGAATCAAGTGAAGCAACTGAGGAAGCAGGCCATGCAGGGGCTGAGCCTTGAAGAAGCATAAATGTCCATCAATAGATGAATTAGTAAATAAAATGCTGCACTTATGCACAACAGAGTACTACTCCACCATAAAGAAAGATAAACTTGAGTTAGCTGTGAGAAAATAAAAGCACCTTGATACCATTACATTAAATGAACTCAAACACACAAGCTTAAATATCATGTGATTTCTCTTCTGTGAGAAACCTAAACTATAAATACAGTGCAATATAAAATATAATAGGATTTAGGAAGATCGTTTTCATAAGCAAATAAAGGTATAGAGGAGAGGGAGAGGAAAGGGAGGGGAAAGGGAGAAGAGAAGGGAGTACTTTTCTGCCATAAAGAAATAAAGATAAACTTGGGTCATTTGTAGAAAAGCTGATGAACCTTGAGACCATAATGTCCCATGAGACAAATCAGGTGCACAAGCTTAAATATTGCACCATTTATCTTTTAGACTTCATCCAAAAGATAAATTAAAAAAATAAATGATAGAAAATAGAAAGAAGATAGATCATTTGTAAAATGAAAGAGAAGCTTGATACATAACTCAGCCACATAAGAACCTGCCTGGTAAGTGCAAGGTCCTGAGTTTGATTCCCAGTATTACAAAGAAAGAAAGAAAGAAAGCAAAGGGGAGAGCCAGATAAAGTGAGGAAAGAGAAAGGGAAGAGAAAGATGGAAAAAGAGTTGATGTTGCTTTTAGGTACCAGCTCCACAGAGGAGTAGAATCATTGTGTCCTGCAAATATTTACTAATAAGATGCAAAGTTTGATACAAAAGGCAATTGAAAACAATCTTTCAACCCCTGTTTTATTAAACAGTGTAACAGAGTTTCTTAGATCAGGCACATTTTTAATTGCAAGAGAAAAGATAATAAGCAACAGGACAATTTCATGAGAACTCCTCCGCCTAGATGCCTAAATTATAAGTATTAAAAAATATTTTAATTTCATGAAGAACACATTTTGTATCACTTCCGTATCTTAAGCAGGTCATTTAATTGTAAAACCTCGGAATATTTTGACCTAATTATTATTCTAAATTTTAGTTCATATTTCTTTGAATGGTTTTCTTAGTGCCAATTTTCCTTCAACCATGTTGGCAATTTTTATGACCAGTATAAAATTTGTTTTAACATTTAGTTTCCCAAATACAATTATAAGCAAAGCACTGAGAAAACGCTGTAGAATTTTTTTAAATGTGCATGTAATTTGCACAAAAAATCGATATAGCTTAGACAGCTTAAGTGGGGGGGGCAGTATGTGTGTGCAGAGCTGTTGCTGTTATTTCTCATAAAGGGAAAATTTCAAAGTAAAATACATTCAATCTTAGGGTGTTTCTACTATGGGTTCTGTGTATTTTATTCTCTTTTATTACCTAAAATTTTGTCTTATATATTCAGAATAAAAGAACAATGTATCTGTTGAACAAGTCTAACGAAATGGTAAAATATTTGATGAAGAAACATTGCTAAACCTTAAAGTGTAAAGATTATCCAAGTAAATGGAAAGCTGAGCGGTGTTATCCACAAGAAAGCACCACGGAGGACACTTCTTCCCAGCAGAAGTTGGGGCTGAAGGAACGCCGAAGCGTTTTCTTGCAGGGACTTTCCAGGCAATGGCGCTGGGATCATCCGGTGTCTGTGAGGCAAAAGCTCAGGAGCTCCAGCACAGCGTTTGTCTGCACGGCTCAGCGCAGCGCTCTGGCTTCTCTTGCTTTGGCCCGGCCCTGCCCTGGGTCCAGCCCCGGTGCGGTCCTTGAAGCCTTGCAGTGAGTGAAGAGTGAAGAATGGTGGAAAGGTGGTTTCCTCCCTGTTATTTTGAGACTGTGACCATATATATATATATATATATATATATATATATATATATATATATATATATATATATATATATATATATATAATTTCCTATTTGAATTTTATGCTGTTAGTGTTTTTCTGCCTTTCACTTTTGTACTTCCTTTTTAAATTAGTAAATCCATTAGACCAAATAAAGGCCCTGAAGGAGAACCCTGGAATCAAGCAGACATTTCAAATCATCATTTTTGTGGGAAGCATTTGCAATATGCAAACAATTCTTGAACATTTTTGATGTCCATCCTGGGAGTGATGTGTGTGTAGAAACTCTTGTTTGGTTTTTTGACCCAATGAGAATCAACATTCTTTATTTGGTTCATTTATATTAGTAGAATTCTCTTCCAAAGACTGGCTCTATGGTTAGTTTATAAACTGGGAATAATGCAGTGCTATGAAACCAGCTCTCAAAAAAGGTGGAAGAGGAAGAGATATGACAAGGGCTACAGATGCATATTAAATAGTTATTCTGACATCAAATTTCAGATATCAAAGTAAGAAATAATTTATTATTTAACATGT
>PVKA01001190.1:90621-117288 GCA_004027165.1 Ctenomys sociabilis
ATATATATATATATATATATATATATATATATATATATATATATATATATATATATATATATATATATATTAGGGAGGGATCTACACAGTCTTCAGGGTCCCATTACTAGATCAGACTCATAGTGATCTGCCTATTTACAGCCTCCCATGAGCTGAGATTACAGACTTGCACCCCCACACCCCATCTCAATTGCCATCTCAGCACGCCCCAGAGGTGGGGCCAGCGCAGCAGGCCTGGAGATCAAATCCCCAGCCTCTGTGCCTGTTTGCAGGCTCTTTTTAATCTGCTGAGCTATTTGTCCAGTTCTGAACAAATATATTATCATATACAATTTTAACTCACTCTTTCTCTCAAACCAAATTCTTAATACCATCTTCACATTAGGTCCAAATACTGAAAATATTTAAATTTAGGCCAGATTGAAATATGAATTTAAATTATTTCTCTCAATAATAGCACCTAGAGAAGAACTTGTAATTTAGCAGGCAATTTATGATCCAGAAATATTACTATAATTAAAATAAAAGTACTAGAGATTGCAAGTAATATTTTTCCAAATGGGGTTTCAATTGATACTACTATGCGAATGAGTAGTTACAGCTCAACATTAATGTGGGATTCTATACCTTCATCCTGGATTGCGCAAGTGGTACTGAACAGGTCTCTGCCATGCTAGAATACTCCAATTCCATCTCTTTCTCAACCTGCTTCACAGTGCAATGCCATCCCCTCTGTACTTATCTATTTCACAACTTTGGGCTATAATTTCTCTTACTGCAAAGCCATGTGTATCATTTACATTGCGACCCAATCCTTTTATGTTTCATGAACAGAACACACTGCATTTGTTAAGTGAGTGAATTGCGTGTTTTAAAGACAATAGAAAGTTAAGTTCTGTGAAGGATTTTAGCCCCTGAACTCAATGCTATGGACTAGCTGCACCAATAATCCTGTGCAATGAGAATTACTACTCTAATCAAGAGATCTAGCAGCCATCAGATGATGAGGCATTAGAAAGGACAATTATATACAATAATATATTTAAATGTCTAATATGGTATCTGTGATGCAGTGATAGTAGGTGATTTGAATACAAGCAAAATAAAATGATTTTTTTTATGTGCAAGAAAATGAATTTTATGCATGATATAACTTACTGAGATCATACTAATATATAAAGGTATGGAGAGACCATGCAACCCATGGCAAGCATAAAGACCCAGGTGTATTTATAGTTATAGAGAGCCACAGGGTCCTAAGCCCAAGCCATGGTGGAGACTATCTGGAACATAGCCCTGGAACTGGGGCTGCACCCCAATTTTATTGAGTCATGAAGAAAGGAGTGTCTTGAGGATGAGTGGCTGTGAGAATTGCGGGAAGTAGGTGCGTGCTAAGAGCTGGGCCAGCAGGCCTGAAGTCACCTCTGCAATGTGCAGAGAGAGTTATCTGCTTGACACAACTGAGATGATACCTAATGTTTTGGGGTCAGTGCTCCAGCTTTGATGTAGAATGATTCGAGTCCCAGGAAGTCATAGCCTGCATCTCCAGGCTCTCCCAACATGGAGCCCTGGATCTTCCTCAGTTGTCTAGTCACTGCTCACACAAGGCCACAATGGGTGGGTGTCTGGGGAAACAGTCTTGCCTTCTTCAAAGACTACAACCAATACTTCAGCTAGACCAAGATTGCATGGCCACTAGATTAAAGCCCCCACTTAGACACAGGGCCAGGGTTTAGATCCCAGGGCCTAAAGTGCTGGCTCCACCCCCAGGGCACGCTGAGATGGCAATTGAGACTGGGCAAGGTGGCGCACTCCTGTAATCTCAACACTTAGGAGGACGTAAACAGGCAGATCATTATGAATCTGATCTAGCAGTGAGACTTTGAACACTACAATAAATAAAAAATAAAAATAAAATAAATAGATTGAGATTGCTTAAAGACAGTTGAAGGGACAAGTAAACATCCTAGCCAGCTCTGTACATGTCAATACATGGAAATAGGGTCAGGCTTAGCTAAAATGAAGACAATTGTCCCTCCTTCATGGAGACATGCCCAGATGGTCCTCACACAAGGGAATCATGCCAAGTTGAGAACTATATGACAGTTAAGAGCTACAAAAAACATATTGAATTTAAAGTGTTTCAAAGGGACACCATAGAAAACTTACATTATGTAATTTAAAAACCTAATGAACATTTAAAGAAATACCAACTGCCCTGGACTTATAGTTAATGTAAAACAGCAGTATGTGTTGCCATGAAAGTGTTTATGATCTTGTCTGCCTTCATGAAACCAATAACCAAGTTGAACATGTTAAAAATTTCATTTCTATTCCTCAGGCAGTGGACTAATATCTACAAGATATGAAGAACTGAAAAAAATTAGATCCTCCAAAATAAAAGACAATCAAAACTGGACAAATAAAATTAATAGACACTTCACAGAAGCAAAAGCACAAATGAACTGTAAATGTATGAAGAAGCATTCCACATCAGTGACCAGTAGAGAAATGCAAACGAAGGCTACAGTGAGAGTCATCTTGCCCCAAAAGAAAGGCTGCCATCAAGCAATTCATTTAAATAAACAGAAATGCTGGCAAAGTTGTGGAGGCAAAAAAGAAATCTTTCTACATTGCTGGTAGGAATGTAAACTAGTAGAACCATTATAGAAATCAATGTGGAAATTCCTCAAAAATCTAAAGCTAGAAATTCCACTTGACCCACCTATCCACGTCTAGGTGTCTTCCCTAAAGTGTTAGTGAAATCTTATTGTAGTTATGCATGTGCACCTATGTTTATAGGAAACGATTCATAGTAGCAATCTTGGAAGCCACCTCCATGTCCATCAGCAGATGAAAGAACAAAGAAATCGCTGTATTTGCACACAGTGAAGTAGTACTTCTGCATAATGAAAAACTTGAGCCATTTGTAGAAAAACAGATGTGCCTTAAGACCATAATGTGATGTGAAATAAATCAGACACACAGCTTTCATGTCTCATTGTTTCAATTATATGAAATACCTGAATTATAAATAAGAAGCATGTAAGACAAGCAGTAGGATGCAGAGAGATCTTTCTCAAATGGGAAAGAGATCAAGAAATAGAGATAAGGAAGAGAAAGGAAAGGAAAGGGAATGAAAAGAGGAATTAAAATACTTTATGTATCTGTACCAACTTCCCACAAGAAGTGTAATCATAGAATACAAACACGTAGCAGTAAAAATAAACAAATGTGTTCTTAAATGTTGATTATGAACATTGAAGTCATTCAAGGAGGAAAGATAGGAATGTATTATTGATGATCCAGAATAGGATTGATGAATGAGGCACCATATGCTTTTCAGTATAAAAGAAGGACTAACATCCCAGACATTCTAAAGTGAGAATGGTTCAATACTTTAATGAAGAGAGTGGTTCATAATTGAGGACAAGAGCTATGATAAAATTGTTTAAGTGGAAGTATGTAGCTGGCAGGGTGGAGTGGCAGAGGTGTGGAATTCTGTAAAATTTAGGCCAATTATTCTAAGAGCTTAAAGAAGTGAGTGACCTGAGCAACCGGTTGACCCCTGGGTGTTCCAGCAACGGGCAGGAGGGTGTTTGTGGAGTGGATGGGCCTGATCCGAAGCCACCTGCTACTCCAGCCACCTCTCACTCAGTCCTGCCTTAAAGGAGGATTCTAATGGACCTGAGAGTTGAAGACAAAAATGAAAAGAGAAAGAGACACCAATTCGATCTTGTTTCTCTTAAAATTAATTTTTCTCATTTGTATTAGATCAATGTATCGATCTTAGAATGAATTGTATAGCAAATAATATGGATTTTTAATTCAAATTCTCTACATTTGAATTCTGATACTGTAAGCAGTTATCTTTATGACCTTGGGTCACTTATACAGCCTTGCCAGCTTTTGTTTTGCCATGTGTAGAATGAGACCAATTATTGTATCGTTGTATATCCATATAAAATAAATAAATAAAATCCCTCATGTAATACATTTCATTCTAAGAGACTGATACATAATGCACACTCTAATTTGAAATAGTTTTCAAAGAAGGAATTAAGTTTCCAAATTGCTCAAGTAGAAGATAATTGAATGTTTTCCTTAAACTTTAAAGGTTTTTGTTTTTTATTTTCTCTTGCTTGATTTCTAATGGTTTGATTCAGATATGGTTGATATATAATGAACTGCATGTGTTTAAAATATACAGTCTGGTCATATTTTCAATTGTGCACCATTGTACCAAATGCATAACCACTTTAAGATATTAAATATAACCCTCAGGGCCAGGGAGACAGCTCAGTGGTCTAAGCACCTACCTGGCAAATGGAAGGACCAGAGTCTGATCCCCGGTACTGCATACCCTGCTGGGCCCACATCAAGCCAGCAATAGAAACCGGGCATGATGGCACATGCCTGCAATCCCAGCACTGGGGAGGCTGAGACAGGAGGATCACTACAAGTCTGAGCTGTGTGGCAAGACCCTGTACCAAATGAATAAACAAATAAATCCTTAAAAAATATGACTTTTAAATAAATAAATATACCATTCAACTCCAACAAACTTGCCCTTTAGTTTGTGCTCCAGTTCTCCTTAGATCCTAAAGTTTCCATGCCATGCAGTACACCTTTTGAGCACCTTTCATGTTGCTTAACACATAGTGCCTAACATTTTTATGTACATGAGGAGTCTCCTTTAAATCAGTTTCAGGTAGTGCTCCAGATATGACCAACATAAGGGATAAAGAGATCCTTATTACGCAGTGATTAATTTACATTTCTTGAGGTTTTTAATCTCCCATTTAGCCTCAAGCATTGCCTTTAAAAGCATGACACAAATTTGCTGCACTCTTTCCACTGGAGTGTCTTTATTATACACATTTCCAAGGGGAGATATTAGTTCTAAAACTAAACCTAGCTGAATTTCACTAAATTTATTTCCTTGTATCATTTTATAATGCTTCACATTTAAAAATAAAAGAATAACATAGCATTAATGTAGAGAATGGAGAAGATAGTGATCCTGTTACAGGCAGCTACATCAGGCATACAGGCCGAGAAGTCCTGGGATTTCAAGAAAGTCAGCACAAAAAACAAGCACACCAGTGCTCCAGCTGTATCTAAAGGCCAGGCAGGAAGATAGTGATGCAGTGGTCAGGCCCTAAGGGATAAATATAACTTGCCATTATTCTGTTCTGAGCATCATTTGGTCCAGAAGTCCAGATATAGGCATCAGTCACGCAGGTGGGTGACTACAGCATTCAACCCATTCCTCCCCGAAAACATCCTTATTCTTTCCAGATACTATTGTTACATAATTCACTTATCTATTGGGTCAATATCATTAGTAGTAGTAGTATTAATGTATTTGGTTCAGGATCTTACTACACAGGTCGGACTCATGGTGATCCTCCTGTTTTCAGCCTCCCCAGTGCTGGAATTACAGGTGTAGGCCCCAAGCCCTGTCTCTGTGGCCAGCTCAGTGTACCTGGGGGCAGAGCCAGCATAGAATGCAGTGCCAGGGATTGAACCCTGGTCCCTAAATTTGCATAAGCAGGCACTCAGTGAGCTGAGCTATCTCTTTGGCCCTCTACTGCATCAATATTAGCAAAGCAGCTATACTTGTGATCCTACAGGTTGATTGTAATTTTCCCCACCTGGCAGCCACATCGTGACTTTGCTGCATAAATTACTCTGAGCTATTTTTCTTTCCTTCTTTCCAATAAATCTTTCCTAACTTCTTCCTTTGTTCCATGACTTCATTCATTAATAGCGTAGAACCACAAACATGGCACAAAATTTAACATCGAATAGGTCAGGGGTTCTGTTTCTCTTGTGTCAATCTAAACTCATCTAGAGATGAACTGTTGTCTTTCCACTTTGAACTCGTTCAATTACATCCTTATTGCAGGCTGGATCCAGTGCCATTTCTGAGGGATACCATATTTTATTCACTTTGTCACTAACTCTAGATAATTTTATTCCACAGAAGAATGAAAATCCTGTGAGCTCATGTGACTAATGAATGTAAATTGATGAAAATTATTAATAGAAATAATTTCTTTCAAAAGAAATAGTCTTTCCAATTAATCAAAATGAGTTTGTTATAGCATTACTATTATCATCCATTTTTACGCTATAGTATTATTAGTTGTACTATCCTACACTATTATTTCAAGGCTTACACAGGAAACAAAATGCAAAATGTAGTTTCACACACTCCTCTGTTAAGTTTATGGAAGAATGAGCATTCATCAACACATACTTGTATTTAAATAGCACTATAGATGCCATCTGTCCTAGTGAAGTTTCTTCATTACTAAGCCAGCGTTTACTCTACATGACAGATGTTCTATGTGTACAAATGGAAAGAATGGCTAACTGTGACACTTCTTTAAAACCTGGCACTAGACCATTTCTTATTTTGATGCTCTACAAATGTTTCTAGTTAACATGGATACAGATATGAACATTAGAAAAGAGCTTATATTAAATACTACTGAGAAATATATTTGTCCTCTTAAAAGGGATGAAATTTTTGAATAACATAGATCATTTTGCTGCTATTGATTGCTAAAACTGCTTCCTCAAATTTCCTTTAGAAAAGTCACAATAGCAGGGTTTGGTTTTTTTTTTTTTTTTTTTTTTTTGTATTCAAGTAAGGGTCTACAGTGTCTCACTATGTAGATAGGACTAATAGTGATCCGCCTATGTTCAGCCTCCCAAGAGTTGGGATTGCAGGCTCGCACCACCATGCCTAGTCTCAATCACCGACTCAGTGCTCCCTGGGGGCACGGCCAGGACAATGCACCTGGATTGATCCCGGCCACTGTGTCTGCCTAAGTAGCCACTTTAATCCACTAAGCTATTTGGCCTGCCCAGCAGGGTTATTTATCTATTTTATCCTTTTTTGGGCCGAACTTGGGATTGAACTCATGCCCTTGCTCATGCCAGGGAAGTGCTTATTCCACTGAGTAATCTCCACAGCCCTGAGCAGAGTTATTTAAAACAAAATTCATTGAGACTTTTTGAGTTATCTTACTGAAATATAAGAAATAGTTGATGAAAATGGGAGATTATTGTATTCTAACAAGACACAGGGAGAAAGTTTACTTCTAGCAATTCCTAGTTAATTATCAGCATTTGTTGTTTTCTCCATTACTAAGAAGAGAAAGAACTGTCCTACTGCATTTTTGTCTCTTCTTGGATTGTGTTGAGTTCAAGCACCTAAGTTAGTTGAATGACAATGGAGTGCCCACCTTTGACAGGTGTAGACAAAGGAAGGGGTATAGAAAGAAAAAATCATGATGTGTGTGTGTATAGACAGTACAGTTGGGATAGATAACACTGTGCTTCTACATAATCCTATGAGAGGCAAGATCTGCACTAATGGTGGTTGGACAGGATATTATGTCGGCTTCTAGTACTATGGTCATCCACTAGGAAAATAATTATTGAATTTTTTATATAATTCAGGTATAAAAAATAAGATAAGTAAGCAGCTACACTCTTAATTTACTGATAAGAGACATCTGCTAAAATAATATCTATAAATATAACATCATGTATGCACCTTGTACGATACCAAAACATTATGAAAACAGTTTGAAATGTATTAATTTATCAAATCTGTCTTGTTAAGGTGTCTTGAAATTGTCTGATTGATATTTGTACTTCAATAAAATAAAAAATAAATTAAAAAAAAAAGAATTTTTCTTCTCTAAGTTTTTTTTCAAATCAGAGCATTCCTTGGGCTGGTATGCACTGAGGTGGCAGTTACTTGTGCCCCTGCTCAAACACCAAATTAAACTATTCAACAGTTTCCTTTCCTTATCCTTTAATTTTAAGCCCTTTTCATGCCAAGGTTTACAGTCTCTGAGCAGAATATGATATGTAGCTCAACTTAACTTCATTAAAATTTAAAATAATTGTTATGGCTTTCCTGTGAATAACTAGACAACATGTATCCTTCTATACCTTAGAACAGAACCAATTAAGAGATGTTATGGTCACCATCCTAGATTGAGAGAAAATGTGATCCAGGTTGGTACTGATCTTTATTCCAATACCGACAGTGCCATGGTAATGGTGGAAAGTTGGTATTCATGGATTCTTTAAAGACCACAAATTCCTCATGATGAGTAGGTGCGAACCTTGGCAGTCACTCTTCGCCATTTGTCCCTTTCAAAAACTCTAGTCTTTAGCTTTTAAAATCAGGTCTGCCCATCATTCACTTTAAGCACTTTAATAGTGTGCTATAACAGTGGGTGAATTCCAGAGCATAGACCTTAAAAGGACATGCCTCCTCTTCGCATATCCACTTGACACACAACCCTGAAGTTAGCCTACTATAAAAGCGAACATAACCTAATAGTCTATGAACACAGTTATCTGGGGCCATCCAGCCAAGTTGACCCTTTATCTGAGTGCAACTACACAAATCCAGGTGAATCCAGCAAGCACAACTCCCCAAGCCAAATGACATAATCATAAGAAATCATAATTATGTTTTTCAAATCTCTTGGTCATAGTGCTCATGATAGAAAAATATTTAAAAATTATCATCTTTCAACTTCAGAAGTTCTGTCAGTTTTGGAGGCAGAAAAAATTATGGCATTGTAGGGTCATTTGGGTATTCTTCAAGTTTTATAGAAATTACAGGAACTCAAGAGGTATCTCAGCATTATAAAATGTCTGCAGTTTCCATTTTCCACTGTCACTAATATGCTGCCTTTTTAGAAACAAAAATAAGTATCCACAAAAAGAAATGATTCTCTCTTCAGGGCACAGTCTTAGGAGAAATGGACTGGTTTGTGGAGGCACTAAAGAAAGACACCACTGTTTGGGGAATTAGATGGAAAAGTAGAGGCAACAGAATGTCTCCTTAGTAGTTTACATGTGCTTCAATTCTGTGTTCCTTAGGTGATAAGAACTTTGCTTTATCATTTGTGTCCAGGTATCCCACCAAGGCCTCAGGGAGTCACAGGTGGGGCTTTATTTCAGAAGGGGTTGTATGTAGATGCTGGGATCATGGTGCAAAGCTGGGGTCAAGGGTGCTAAGATTAAGGGTGTGAGCACTCTGTACCCTAAGTAGCCTGGAAAATATAAGGAACAGGAAGAGCTGCCACCATCCTTTGCTTGCTTGTTCTGCTGTCTTCTGCCTGCCATGAACAGTTTCCCCACTATGATGCCCCTCAGCCGAGTCAGCCTGCCTTGCAGCCAACTGCATATGGACTGAAACCTCTACAAACTGTGAGTGAAACACATTCTTCCTCCCTTAGCTCATGCACGTTAGGTATTTGGTCTTAACAACAAGAAAAGTAACTAAGAAACTTGTCTTTCTGTCTGTGATTCTATCGTTCAGTGGATTGTTAGGTGCATATCCAAGAAATGTAGAATTAATATTTTCTGCTAAGTTCAGGTTTATAACTTCTGCATGATTCTGTTCATGAGTATAGAAAGAAATATTCACCTCTTACAGGTAAATTATCTATCACAGGCCCTTACACTTCATTAATACTTGTCATAGGAATTGCCACTAAGTGAACTGTAGAAATTAACAGCCCTCAACATGGCAAGAAGTTCCAGCCCTCTACTAGCAGAACATAATATAAAACAATAGCAAATGCCAGTGAAGTGAGGACCATATTGCACAGACTACTGAGTTTTGCTGGCATCTGGAAATTATAAATTACTGCAGTAATATGAGCCAGTGTCACATATGACACCTGGCATACTTTTAAATGTCACACATTTTAATTTTGGGCAAAAGTTCATTGCAGTGTCTATTTCTTCATTCCTTCTTCTCCTTTTGTACAGATCTTTCTCTGTAGCTAAAAAATATCAATTAAAAATCCCCAATGTAATGTTACATTGATGGGCATCCCTTACAAAATGTATCTCAATGTCGTCACATAACTGGAATATACATTAAAGTACTGCAAGACAATAGAAGGTTGTGAGCATGTTTACTATATAAATCTATCACACATATAGATCTATGTACACATATGCTTGGAAATGTCAATGTATGTTATCCAAGTAATAGAAGAAGTATCACTTTATTTCAGGTAGCTTTGGAGGCATGATAAACCATAGGAAGCCTTCATGTCAAATGCAAAAAACAGTATTATTGCTTTTGTCTCTACAGATCAGCTTGTTTCTGGTATTTATGATTAGCAGGAGTCAGTGGAGGGGTAGATGGCTTAGGATGGTCTCATTCAGCATCTGCTGTTAGCAGACTACTTCATCCAGGACATCTCATTGAGGAGTCTCCCTTTTACTCCACAGAATCTCAGACCCTTATTCTCTAACAGTCTGTCCTTGACTTTATTATATGATTTTCACTAGGCTCCAAAGAAAGCAAAAAAGTTCAAGGTCCAAGGCTTAAGGGGATTTCAGGCCTCAGATTTCATCACTTTTTTGCTGTCTTTCGTTAGAGTAAATCCCATGGCCAAGGCTGGATTCATGAGATAGAGCAATAGACACTCTTGAGGGGGAGACCTGCCAAATGTTGAGAAAATTGATATAATCTGCTACATTTCAGGACTTTGAGAGCTTATTTATTCATTTATAGATTCATGAAGATAATCTTAATGAATCCTTGCACATAATATGGACATAGTGTGCCATGTAAATTTTTTCATTGCTTGCGGCTGGTTTGGAAAAATATTATCCCTTCTTTTTTTTCCCCTTGGCACAGTATTTTATGCCTGGGACTCAACTGTCACTTTCTGCGTTAAATAGGTAAACAAAGACACACACACACACACAAAAAAAAAACTGCTTTACTTATCTGTTACATACAAAGTACTTTAAAAACCACTGTTTTCAGATAATGAATGTCAAAATTATAGCATTTATCGCATGATCAAGAGTACCAGAAAGTACAATAATTGCTCTATTTCTAATGTCAGCAGGCAACTGTAGATCTCTTGATTTATAAAGTCATATCCAAATGCCACAACCATCCACGACATACTCCCCATGGCTGCTTTTGTGCTGATTTTTATTTGATTACTTCACAACAAATTTTGGCCTGTGAAGTGAAATTATTTAATATCAAACAAACTGACTGACAATTTCGAATATTTGAATATTCAAAACTATGAATTAGTGTAGGCTTTTCAATATTAGACTGACATCACAGCAAAATGTGTGCCACTTACATAGATTATCATAAGCTACTCATTTCCAAATATATCTACCGGCACAGAGGTCTTACAATACAAACATCCTCTTTTTCCTCATCAGCATCATCATTGACCTCATTAACTATCATCTAACAAGGTCACTTTTTATTCTACGTGTAAAGCATGCTCTTAAGAGATTCACATATGTGATAAAATCCAAACTCTATCACAACTCCATAAATTAGGGATCTTAAATGTGTGCTTTCATGGGTATTATATGGTATTGTTTGACAGTCAAATCATTTCTGTCAGTATCTAAAGCTGTACTGGTTGTAAAAATAAAATAACAAATGGATAACAAGATTTATTAAAGGATTTTCCCCAAAGAAGTCATTATTAGTTGCGATAGTGATAGACAGTCCACTGGCAGCTTCAGCCTACAAAAGAGATCCTCTCCAATTGAGGGGGAAGTTCTGAAAGAAATGCAGATAAACTGATGAGAGTGGAGAAATAGTTATTTGTAAAATCAGACCAAGACGACAATGAATTAGATGAGTAAACATTGTACTGAACCGATGCACTGTGATGCGTTGTGTTGATCTTGAGTATTGTCTGTCCAACTGCTGGTGCTGACAGTCATGCTGGCATTGTCTTTTCTGAGACTCTCGGTATTAAGAGTTGGGAGGGAAAGGTATGATAGACTCCTGGCTCGTTCAATGAAATCAATGGGTGTGTGGGGATCGATCTCTGCAAAAGTAATTTTCAGCACTGACAGAAGCCGCCAGCCTCAATCTGATTGTTCCACTGGGAAAAATAGAAAATTAATCATTCTCAAAACGAAGGCTAGAGGAAAAAGAACTAGAAATAACAGCTAGATAGAGAATTGAGGAAAATGCAAGGATTAACAAATACATAAATAATCAATGTCAAATTATCATTAAATGAATCCATGCAACCTTATGATATATTCCTAGCTTTTGGAAAGGCGTAGTTGATGATACAATGAAGTGAGTTATCTACAAAAGTAAAATCTTCCTTTAAGCACAATCATTTTATTAATATCATATAAAGCAGAAGTACTAAGCGGTTCAGTTGTCAACACAACACCGTATAACCTACATGGATGAGAAAGGAGGAACTGATACAGAGTACGGGACTCTGATTGCACCCTTGCAGCAGGCCTGTCCCAACCAGCCCCACCCCTGAATGTGGGCCTTGTGCCTGATGTTTTAGATTTAAAACATAGCACTTTCCAAAGCAGCATGAAAGCCTATATTTTTGAACGTTTTGTTCTTCTTTAGTTAAGATTTTGTCTCAGAAACTTTGGATTTAGTATATCCCGTGCTGATACAGTCTTCTACATTTCTGCTTTGGAGAATATGAGCTCTCCATTTGATATTATTGCCTTCTAAATGATTTTAACTTTATACTTTCTTCCTCAATGAAGATGGTATCTATTTTGTGACACATTTTGTATTCTTATTATTTTCAAATGAATATTTGTTTTTAATCATATATAATACTTCAAATTTACCTGTTACCTTAATCCTTATCATTTCATTCACTGATTTTTATTTATCTTGCCCAACCTCCCTACCTGATAGACCCAAAGACACTCACTTAAATTCATCCCCTTAGCCTTAGTTATTCTATCACTACTGCAGTTATCTTAGATTGTAAGCTTTAATGTCCTACTTAATCCTAGAACCAAAAACTCAAAGACAGAAAATCTATTGCCACAAAGTCCCACTACATTTGATACCCAATCTGAAATCAGATTTCCTTGTCCCCCCACTCCAAGGTCCTCTCTCACAACTGGACCCATTTTCGCTTGACTTCGTGATGATGGTGTCACTTCTGTAACCACTTTTAGGCATGTCAACCTTCCCAGAGGTCGGCTAGTGCACATCCCTGCAATGTGGCACTTGTGCGGAAGATCCTTCCTGCATTCTTCATCCTCACACAGCAGACAGTGAGGCTTTTTTGCCACTTCTCTGATTTGCTGAAGGATGATACTGTTTGTTATACTCTGATAATAAAAGTTTCCCACATGCGCTGTTGCTAACAGCTGTTGTGTGAATGGAGCTCGGTGAGGAGGAGGGAACAGCAATGCTCGGGAAAACTAGGGGCAGGAACAAACAGTGCTTGGTTTGAGAGGTCTCCTGAGACCCAAAAGAAGCACTTGAATACCATATTTGTTGTCAAAATGTGGAAAGAAATTTAATTTTACATATAGCATGCCCTAAAATGTCCATGTGTGTCACACAAGTCATGTAGCTTGCATAATAAGCATCAAGCTGGGTCGTTTGCTTTGGGTTTGCTGGCTTCTGTATGTTAGTATATGAAGGCAAAACCTAGGACCTAGGGCAAAAGATGGACTTAAATTTTCTTGGAGGCATTTATCTCACAATAGTTAAATTTCATGGTAGTGGGTTCATGGCCCAGAGTCAGAACCATCCAGGGCTTCATGAATCAGTGACTCAGCCCCAGCCCTAAGCACAGGGTTTTCAGCTTGTTGTAACTCTGTGTGCAGAAAGTGAGGAAAATATACTTAACAAACTCTTAGAAATTGTAAAATCTCAGATTATACTGCATGCGGTAAACCTGAATAGCTCAAGAGCTTTATCAGTGTGCCATCGTCTGTGCCTCTGTGTGCATCCATCTACTTGAAAGGCTAATAGTGCATTAGTGCTTCATCACCAGTTACCTTAGCAGATGTACTGACACTACTGAATTGAATATATATTTAAATTACACTCACTAATGGTTTTTGGAGTTACTTTACTAACTTGGTTGTGATCTTTTAGTTAAAAATATGTACACAGAAATATGCAACTTGCAGTCCTCAGATTATACAGCATTCACTTCTGATGACTAAGCTACTTATCTGTGGCCAGTTATGAATATACAGTATAGTTAATGAAAAGGAGTAAAAACTTCCTTTTGAAATAATTTTTTAATTAAGCACAAGTACTTCTTTTTTCCCATAATTTTATTGAAGAACAAATAGCAATGAGACAGTTTCAAATCAAATTAGTAGAACAGATTCAATAATTAATACATTGCATATTGTTTTCTTACTGGTTATTTGTTGTACAAGGTGCAGACATGATATTCTATTTATAAACACTATTAGAGTAGATGCCTCTATTCATTGAATTAAGAGAATATAGCTGTGTACCTATCTTTTTTAAAGCTGATTTATAGTATAGTTTCAATAACTAATACTTTTTACATTGTTATCTTCCTAGTGGTTATCCATGGTACAAGAAGCAGACAGGATATCCTGTCTAAACACTATTAGTGCAAATCTTTCTTCTCATAGAATTAGAATTACACTGCACATTTATCTTAACTGTTCTGTATGTACAAATACAGAATGGTCCTTCCTTTGTATCCCCCCTTTTTTTGGTCTAGTCCTGTCAGAGATGGATATTCTATTGGCATTCAATTATTACAGGCACTTGGATTCAGCAAAACAATCCAACACAGTCCAGCAGTCCACAATAGTAGTGGGTTATCCACAGAAGTTGTTGACTAGAGCCTTTTACAGCTCAGCTTATTATTATGGCTTTACTTTATATATCTCATTTTTATACTTTTCTGCTGGATGGTTAAGTCCAAAATAAAGCAAGACCTCTATAACAAGAAATGTAACTTTTGTATCTGATAAGGTCAGTCAAGTCTCCTCAGGGCTTATCCTGTAACCCTGTACCTCACTGTGTACATCCTTTGTCAGTGTCAGCCATGTGGATGAGTCATGGCCATTGCTTGACCCATTAAGCACAGGTATTTCTGACTCACGGACCACAGATTGGATATTCCACTGAGTACGAATAAGCTCAACCTTCAGCTCCTATTTCAGCAACACTGATAACAAACTGAGATGTTGTACAAAGACATACCAATTCCCTGTAACAAATGTAGTCATTATGTCCTGCAAATATGTACTAATAAGATTTTAAAAATAAAAGCTTTTTCATCAAAAGAAAAATAAATTAGAAGATTAGTACATGCACTGCTGAAATGAGCACAAATTATAAGATTGAAGCTGAAGCTGCGTGTGGATATTATAAGCTGATTCCTAGTATGAAATTTAAAAGCGTTTGCTTTGATTAATAGTTAGTTTTTTAACCAATATATTATTTAATACAAAGGAAAAAATGAAATTATCTATACCTGTGTGTTGACTTATTCCTTTAAAACTTTTAAGGTTTGGGGGAAATTTTTTCTTGAATTCTAGAGAATGTGATTACTTTTCTTTTACACACATAGTTAACAAGTTATTGTCTCTCAGATTTCTCAAATTTGAAAATGAAAGCTCTTCTAGGAGGTTAACATGCTTTAACTTGAGCTGAGTATAAAGTCGTCAGTAATGACAGTAGCAATATTCTTAAAAACAGAAGCAAGCACCCTTCCAGAGAGTTACTGTCCACCACACGGTACAGCAGTCTTCATAGAGCTATCATCTCTCATAAGTTTAGCATGATTATTCTCATTTTACCTGCACAGTGATTGAAGAACAAATGATTGGATTAGTTTGCCCAGTACTATGCACCTAACTTAGGGAGCGACAATGTTAAACACGATCTTATACTTTGAATCCCACCTCACCTCCTTGTGCTGTAAATATTCAATGAGCACCTGCCATAATCAAGACAGTAATTGGTGCGATAGGAATCAAATGTTCCATCAAGTATTTATAGGATAAGAGAAATAATAATGAGTGGAAATTTAAATCCTAAGAAAAACGTTTAAGTGTAACTTAAAACAAAAACATAATCCAATGCCTAGGATTAGAAAGATAGAGATTTGTGATCCTTTTCTCCGAACAAGCTTATGTAAACTCCTGTGATTGCTACTCATAGGCCAGAAATATATCTAAGAAGGAGTGGCACTGATATTCTTTGGTGGAAAAAGACATACTCAAAAACCACTGCTTCAGGAATAGCCTACCTGGGCCTTCAGACTCCTATGGTTGTTCACTGAGCATTTCTTATTTATCAATAAAATGTCACAAAGAAAAGCTACAAATGGTGTTCAAATAGCTCTGAACCTAAGATAAGCACTGAGTGATAAGCAGTACACAAAAACAGTGGAATCCATGGAATGTAGCATCTCACATAATTTTTTTTTTATTTTTCACATTCATATTTAACCCCCTATATTGAATCATGAAGAAGAACCAAAGAGTTAATGCGGATCAGTCAAGACAGACTTGGGCTTCTGGATCTCACCTTCCCATTGCAAAAATTATGTTTTTTGCTATTTTCCTAAGTTGTGGTGTTTTTCTGAGATGATCTACATGAAATGTGAAAGGTTTCCTCAATTAAAATTGGGTGACAAAGGGTTACTTCACCATAGCTGACTTTCAAGGAAATAGTAGTGAAACCGTAGTGGGAAGTCTTGCTACAGTTCTCTGTCCTCAGCGTGTCCATGGTCACCGCGCTGAGCCACCAGCTGGATGTGATGTGTCATTGCTACATGTTTCTTCTTGTTAGACCCATTTCCCAATGTCTGTTTCACATAAAGCCCCTGGAGACAACCGTTCCTTCAATGTGAAATGTGTCAGATGTGGGGAGCTCTCTAGAAGTCTCAAGACATCAGACTAGCTGATTCTGACATTATGTGACAAGCACTGTTAATTAAAATTGAAACCCCAAAGACAGAACATTTTACAGTCCTAAATTAGAATTATTTATACATTATGTAATGTTTAAATTCATGTAAATAACAAGTGAGGAAAAATCTAAACACCTATAACAACCTGTAAAATATTTATTGCTTCCCAATAAATGGTGTTGACACACTAACTCATACTTGTTAGAAGGAGAGAAACAAGTCCCTTTCTATGAATGTCTTCATATGCTATGTTTAAAATAAAGAGATAAACACATGTAATAAGAAAGACTACTGAAAGATAGTTTAATCACTAGCTTCTTTTTGGTCTATAGATTCCTTACAGAAAACATTTAAGAGAATTATTTTTCTCCCCTCTCAAAAGAAAAATATATATCTGGGGTATAGGTTTTGGGATGAAGTAAAGATTTTAAGAAATTTTGAGTCAAAAAGTAAGAGGAAAAGAACACTGAATCTGTCATACCAGAAAAATAATAGCGAGACTAGAGGAAGAAATCCTAGCCTGAGATTGGGGGAGCTTTTACAGAAGTCCATATTGGGACCAAAAGGTTGCTTTTCACAGATTGTATTCAGTATCCCGAGAACCACTTTAGGTTGCCCTAATCTTACAAGATAGACCTCAGTTTCCAAGAAATAAGATTTTGTCCAGACCAAAAATAAAGTTCAGCAGTCATCAGCAGTTTTGTCAGCTGATAGTATCTTATCATTTGAATAGATTAGGGATCAACTTGGAAACAATCATTTAGTTGTGAGTCTGTGGACAGTTAATGTGCTCAAGGTTCAAAAATATTTCTTTCACTCACCTTGTATGCCCCATCTTGTCCCCCTCAAGCAGGTAACATATGGAGCTGCAAACTTCTATGCATATGCCACGGGTAAAGATTTTTATGTTAGACTGCAGTGTCAAGCCATGACTGATAAGGGAGAAGAAAACAGGATAGCCTTTTATTTTGTTGGCACTTCTCAAACCTATGAGTATTGGCCATCTGTTTCATAGTAACTCTTCTGCGTGATTTTATGTAGAATACATTCCCCTAAAGATGTATTGCTTCACATTGCTCAGTAAACAAGTTATAATGAAACTTCCGGAGCATTTATATTTTTGAATAGAGTATTTTTATGAATGTTAAAGCCATGCATACCTGTACCTCAGCACTAGGAAGGCTGAAAACAGGACCATCACTACGAGTACAAGCTTAGTGAGACCCTGCCAAAAAAAAAAAAAAAAAAGAATATTAGAACAGTGGTATTGAGTGAATACATCAGGGTTGATACCACTTGTAATTGTGTTATTTTTCTTGGCATAAATGAATGCTAAAAGTATGTTTTGTCAGTGAATGTTTTAGCTGGATATGTTAAATCAGTTAAAAAGTGAAAGGGTTGGTCAAATAGGTCAGTGGACTAAAGCACCTGTAAGCAGCCACAGGGGCCAAGGGTTCAATCCCTGAGCCTGCTGTGCTGGCCCCTACCCTGCGGTACCCTGAGATGGGGACTGAAACTGGGGGTGGTGGTGTATGCCCGTAATCCCAGCACTTGGGAAGCTGTAAACAGGACAATCACTACTAGTCTGATCTAGTAGTGAGACCCTGAACACTCTGTAGACCCTTCACTAGAAACAACAACAGAAAAGTTAAAATGATAATAATAAAAGCAAAACTGAAATTTATGAAGTTGTTATTATGACATTTGCATGACTTGTGGCTGAAGTAACTTTAATGGTTGTCAAAAACGCACATATATTGTATATTGAACCTCCTTCATAGCAGGTACATAAAGCTATGCATAGGATAAATGGCACAGGTAAGCATACGTGCGTGTGAGTACGACTGGGGGAATCCGAATGAACTCTATAAACTACACTGAGCTTTTATATGCTTTGACGTTGTCTCTAGCTGGACAAGTTGTTGCTACTGGAGAAAACTAGTTGGGCATAAATGATCTAGCTATACTCTTTCTTTGCAACTCCTGATGAGCCTGGACTTCAAAATTAAAAATAAAAATAGCAGCCTAAAAGAATGCTAAGGATGCAGAAAAGTAAGCCCCGTACTGCTTGTTAAAAGTATACGTATACAAAGAGTTCATCAACAAAAAGACAATCCTCCTTTTCTTTTTTCTTATTTTTTTAATATATTTAGTGCAGGGTCCACAGGGTCTCATGACACAGCTCAGACTCCTAGAGATCCTTCAGTTTTGTAAGTGCTGGTATTACAGCCGAGCGCCAGCACATCCTCTTTCAATCACTGTCTCAGCGAACCCTGGTCCCTGCGCCTGTCGAGGCAGGCAATTTCATCCACTGAGCTGTCTGGCTGGCCCTGACCCTGCTTTTATCCATCACTATTTTTTTATTCTTTAAATATAAAATAAGGGCCAGGGAAATAGCTCAGTAGAATAAGCGCAAGGCCCTGAGTTCAATCCCTGGTACTACTAAATAAATAAATAAGACAGCTCTCCTTTTAAAGTTGTGCTGAAATATGACTTTTATGACATAATATCTGAGTGGCCAATTAGCACATGAAAAGCTCACTGAAATCTTTAGTCACTAGCGTTACTAAAAATGAAAGAACCGCAGCAGCTGGGGTTTGATCCCCAGCATGCTGCGCAACCGGACCCTGGGGCACACAGAGACAGAGACTGAGACTGGGTGTGGTGGTCAGCACCTGTAATCACAACACGTGGGAGGCTGAAAACAAGAGGACCACTACGAGTACGATCTCCATAGTGAGACCCTTTAAACCCTGTAGACCCTATACTAAATACATAAAAGAACAATGAAGTAACAGTAGAGACTCACCAAAAAAAGCCAAACTTAAAGACTGACGATGTCTCATTGACAACAATACAAAGCCACTTGAACTCTTACACAGGACTGAAAAAATATGGAACATAAAAAACCACTTTGGAACACTGTAAATTATGATAAATCTAAACACAAAATGTCTCTAGGACATACTGATCCTACTCACCAATGCTTAACAAAATTAAGTCAAGCTGTTTAAAAGATAATTCACAAATACTCAAACATGTTCTATTCACAGTCATAATAAACTATCAATAACCGTATGTCCATCAGCACAATTATGAATAAAAAGATTTAGATTTAGCAGACTAAAATTTGCACATCAATAAGAAGGAAGACATACCTGTATGAACAGCAATATGCTTGATTCTCAAAATATGTACTAAATAAAAATGTGAAAGACACCAGAGTACATATTATTTCATTCCATTTCTATCTGGTTGAAGAATAGATTATATTATTAGATGATAGGATTTTTAAGAATATAATATGTGGTTGGGATGAGAATTATGGAAAGCACAAGGAAGTTCCTAGAGTTGTACAAATGTTTTAAAACTTCAGCACAAAAGAGTATTAACTGAAAGGAAAATAATGAAACCACTACGGCGACATTAAAATGGTAAATATAAAAATTGGAAATAAGTGTGGTATTTGCGTAAGGACAATGTCTACCCAGAAAAGTACAAATCACAGTGAAACAAAGACAAAAAACTAATAATTGCAAATATAAACCACAGGCATGAATTGAAAATCACTAGCATAACACGGTCAGTTCTCCTAATCTATAGATTCAATAAAACTCAGTCAAAGTGCAATGATTTTTATTTCGTGGAAAATGGCAACTGAATCGTAAGTACATACATGTGTCATCACTTCAGGCGTAGACAAGCGTAAGGACTACAGATCAGATACACACAGAGAGACACACAGCCACTAGCGGGACCGGGCTGCTAGAATAATACGATGAGAATGGGAGGTTTTTCAGGGGAACAACTTCTATCCAGGAAAAGAACTCAGATGGCAACTTCATTGGAGATTCAACTTGCAGAAAAACTTTCATCCTTACTGTACTCCACTCATGAAGTTACCTGATCCACTAAAGAGGTAGAGAGATAATTTTCTTTCTCTAAGCTCTCTGCCTACTGTATTTTACTGCACATTTCAATTTGTTCCTAGGTCCAGATTATCTGTCCATCCTATTCTTGGTGATAACATTTGTAATTCTCCTTTTGTTCATCTGTTTTTGCAAGTTATTGGATCCACCTAAATAATTTTAGGATATATATATGTATATATATTTTTTTTAACTAAGGTTCCTTACTCTATTGGTTCTATTACTGGTCTTTCCCATTCAGTCTTAATTTAAAATAGATATATTTAAATGCAAAAATAAATACAAGTCATTTCTATTGGCTATACCTAGCTCATAAAGATAGATTGAAATTCATAATAGAAGTAGTTACAATGTACAAATTATAAATAAAATATGATTAAGAAATGTACCCAGTCAATTAATGAGAATCCAACAAGAATAAGCGTAAAAATAAAGAAATATATGTTGTTATCTAACAATATGGAGAAAAATGATAGTATACTTTCTATTGTGATGGTTAGAATATGTAATAATGTTGTTAATACATGAGAAAGTATCACAATACATTCTAATTTGGTTTTTATTTTGTAATGTACACAATCTAAAAAGCCTAGAACTTCTTCGATAGCTATCTTAGATAAAATTTAACTCATCCTGCATGATTGAATGGGATTTGGAGAGGTAACATTCAAAATCAACAGAACCAAAAACACTAAAGTTCAGTCTCTTGAAACTCAGTTTATTTATAATGCTTTTTTGTTTAATGTAGATATTTGTATATCTCACTCCATGCTACTTTGAGTTAGTTTTATAACAAATTTGAGAAAATTATTACTCATAACCCTCTCTTCAAAGCTCATGTTAATAGGTGAAAATGGGATTACATTTGCTCTGGAAAGCAGAATTTATGTTTCACTGAGTTCTTACCTATCCCATGTTTCTTTTTTCCTTCATAATTCTAACAATTTTCTCCATAATTTAAATTCTACTCAGCATATTTTTTTCTGGCTCAAGTGTTCGATATTATCATGAACAGGTACAAATTCCCTATTACCACTGTGATCATTATGCATACCTAAATGGTACCAATAAGCTTAATAATAAAAATGAAAGTCAACAATGAAGCAGGAAGGGAATTTCAGTCCCTTTCAAAGTGGAGAAACAGAGACAAGATTTACTGTCTCACTTGGGATACCCAGAAACGAAAAGAACAAACAATTGTAGAACAGTGGGTTTTAATGATTATACATCAGGCAACAAATAACAGTGACCCACGAAAAACAAGAGGTGAAATGAGCCTATGAGTGAGACAAATTGATGTCTTAGGACCTCACAGTAGTAGTCTTGGGAAAGAGATAGACAGAGCTGTGTAGGCAAAGCACCAAAGGGGAAAGACTTTACGGAAAGTGGCCGTAAGACACACAGAGTAGGCTTTTCAAGAATTCACCTCAGTAATTATGGTACAGCATCTGAGAAAAGCTTCCGAAGTCTCAAAAAATCACAGTGCTCAGAAAGTTCACATGTGGCCAGTAAGAGTGCCTGTTTATGACTACAGAACTTTAGAATTCACTGGGGTATGAATAGAGTACATAGCAGGGGTGGGGAACAGTCAGCCTTCAGCCTTTGATTAAACACTGCTCTTTTCCAACCTTAAAATTCAACCACAATACAGTTATGTTATCTCTCCAAAATTTATTTGTGGCCTAGAATAGAACACACTTAAGGAAAACAAAGATGAGCCAGTGTCAAATCCAGTAAATTCATGGGGGGACATTCAATGAAAAATTCACAAGATGCAAAATAAAGAACATATTACATGCAAGAGGAGATCATGGGGGCTAAGGAATCAGCTCAGTGGCATAAGTGCTGGTCTGGCAAGTGTAAGAGCCTGAGTTCTATCCCTGGTCCTGCAAAAAAAAGAAAAAAAAAAAAAAAAAAAAAAAAAAAAAAAAAAAGAGGTCATCATACATGAAAACTGACCCAGAAACAAAGTCACTTTGGGGATCAGCAGTGCATTCTCCCTCTCTCATTTTCCATGGGCTCTAATTACACATGCGCTAATTTACTTGAATTCCTGTCATAGACCTCTAGGATTCCCTCTTTCACTTCTCCTTGCTTTTTCTATTCCTTCTTTTCTCTCCTGTGTTCTACTTTGGATTTGAGCCCATTGATCAGTTTGTCTACAACATCTAGTCTAGCAACATGCGGAGACCAAACAGTGTACTAACAGAAATTTGATCTCTCCTAGTCTCAGAAGCTGGGATTCTAAAATCAAATTGCTGCTACAGCTATTCTTTCAGAGTCCCTAAGGAAGAGTCATTCTAAACTTTTCTTTCACTTCTTGAACTGCCAGCAGATATTTTTTCTGTGTTTGTCTATGCCTCTGCTCTTCTTGTTTTTTTTTTTTTTTCTCCCAGTGCTAGGGATTAGACCTAGCGTTATTGAACTGAGCTACATCCCCAATTTATTTATTTGTTTGTTTGTTTGGTATTTATTTATCAGACAGGGTCTAAGTCACTGAGTCTTCCCAGCTGGACTCAAATGTGATTCTCTTGGCTTAGTCTCCTGGAGTGCTAGATTACAAGCATGCCCAGCCATGCCATACATCCTCTTTTCATGAAGACAAAAGTCATATTCAATTAGGGGCCAGCCTAGTAATCTCGACTTTATTATATCTACAAACATATATTTCCAAAAAAAGTGTCACATGCACAAAGAGTTGGATTTAACACTTCCAAGTATCTCTTCTATGAGACATGATTCAAGATACTATGATCATGTTGACAAAAATATTGTCCTTTGGCTTTTTGGAAATAGTCTTCCAGCTCAGAGCATTATCAGACCAATATATTTATCCTTTTCCTTTATGTTTTGTTTAACAGAGGTAGAAAACTTTTCTATCATAAACTTCTAAGTCAGTGATGAGTGCTGTTGTTCAATACTCTGCACTAGAATCCAGGCAATGGAGAAGAACCAGGTCATATTTGTTGTAGTCTAAATATGACGGGGGTCTAGTAAAGAGGTTTACGTCTCACCCTCACAGTCACAAGATACCATAAAGGAATTGACAATTTCAAATTCTTCACATTTCTTTAAGTTTCTTACTTGTGCATCTGGGACAGAATTAATTCACATAAAGCTCTAAAAAGATTGACGCAAAATGCAACCTTTTTCATAATGAGGCCATAAAACTATTTCAGGATATATTTGATTTTGCTATTTAGTTTTAGTACTTATCATATTGTTCATTGACTGTAGGCCTTAGTTTGTTTAAGCGACCTCATTCTGAGGCAGAGACACGCTTGCAAGACTTTCCATTGGTTGTGATGGTTTCCCTCCTGTTTTCAGCCCAGGACTTCAGACCAAGTGGAAGGCTTTCACCAGCCTGCATCAACACTCCAAAGTGGCACCACAAGAGTAGCAAAAGGTCCTTTAAAGAGGAACCTTTTCAAGGCAAAGAATAACAGATAAGAGTTAATAGCTGGTAATCAAAAGAGACACAGCAATTACCTGTCAGTTCTGACCTTATAATGCTAAGCTAGCAGATTTCTAATTCAGGCAGCTGCAAAGCTGGGACTGAGAAAAGCCCTTCTCTGCAAAATTTCTGGATATTAGACGTAATTCAAGGAATCTCTCTCTAAAAGCATATTTCAGCACTCAAGACACACCGGTCAAAAATATGCCTGTGGAAGTATGGATACCCTCAATCTACCACCCTAAAATAGACTGCTTGGCAGTCTATTTATACCTGGTTATTTTGAAAAAATTGGTTAGGAAAGGACTGAATATAATCTAAATTTGAAAAGGTCACTCTCCTCATCCAGCAGAAGTTGTTTTTAAAGTATTACTACTCTTGAATCAGATACTACATGATGAAACTGATTTAAAAGCAAAATTGACTCAAGATATGGTATTAATTAATAACAAAATTGGCTATATATATGCATATATGTATTACAAATGTAGAAACAATCTGAGATAGATATGAAATTTAATACTAAGCAATATACATTTAAAAGTAAATGTTTTCGTGGTGTTTGAAGAATCATCTTGCCTCAGGAGCTGGGGAGACTGTTCAGTAGAATAAGCACTTCCCTGGCAAGTGCAAGGGTCTGAGTTCAATCCCCAGTTTCACCAAAAAAAAAAAAAAAAAAAAAAAGAGTGATTTTGCCTCTAATGAAAAATTTGACAGGACCGTAACTTCTAAGTCTTAGTCACTTTCCACCTCACTGAGAAACAAATATTCAATACAAGAGCTACTAAAAGGTGAGGTTAATTCCTGATCATGTCTGCAGCCTGTAACTGGCTGATTCTTCCACACCCAGTCTCAATCACTGTCTCAGCATGCCCCTGTGGTGGGCCCAGGGATTGCATTAGTCTATCCTTATTTTGCAGGAAGATAAAAATTCAAACAGGGTTGAGGATATAGTTTGGTGACCTAAGCACCTGCCTGGCACTCTCAAGGACCCGGTTTGATTTCTGATACTGGGTGTCACACAGGCCCCAAAACCAGTCATGGTGGGTGGCATACTCCTGTAATCCCAGCACTACGGAGGCTGAGACAGGAGGATCGCTATGAGTTAACTTCATAGTGAGACCCTGTATCAAGTAAATATATACATACATAAAATTCAAACAATATAGGTCTTAGAAAAGCAGAAAGAGGTGACAACAAAACAAGAGAAAATAGTAAATGATAAAATGACCGAAATTGATAAAGAATGTAGCCCTCTAATTTAAAATCAATTAATTCAAAACAAATTATTCAGAGCAACGACAGGAATTGATACGAATTTCTATGATAGCAGATTCTGCTCAGTAACTGTGTGGCGTTCAGCATAGCATCGCCAGTTGTCCTGTGGGGAGACTGAGCGCTTTTCATGTTATTTCTAAATTATTCTATTTTAATACTATTTCATATTAATACATAGAATGAAAATTTTTGTGTTAATTCACTTGAACACTATAGTTTACAGAGATTTTACATTTATAGAAAAGTTATAAAAGTAGTGAAGAAATCCCAGTATTCCATATCTACTTTCTCCAATTATTTCATTACAGTATGTCACAGTTGTCAAAACTACTAATTGATGCTGATACCCTATCATTGTTATAATTAAGTCCATACTTCATTGAGGTCCCTTAATTTTCCCCTAACTTTCTTTCTCAGTTTAGAAAGCCCATCCAAGACACCAGATTACATTTAGCCATCCTGTCTCCATACACTATTCTGTCACTAGGCCGTCACAGTTTCTAAAATTTCCCATACTTTTGATGGCTATCACTGATTTTGGAGTCCTTCTCAGGTTTTTCAGAGCATGTTATGCAATATTTGTTTTCATGGCAACAGGGAGATAGCTCAGTCGTCTAAGTGCCTACCTGGCAAGTGCGAGGACCCACGTTCTATCCTCAGGACCACCTGCTGTGATGCCAGGCTGATCACACGGTGGCGCACGCCTATAATCCCAGTGTTAGGGAGGCTTACACAGGAGGATCCCTAAGAGTCTGCACTGTGTAGTGAGACCCTGTACAGAAGAAAGAAAGGAAAGATGGAAAAAGGAAAGGCAAGGCGAGGCAAGGCGAGGCGAGGCGAGGCGAGGTGAGGAAAGGAAAGGAATCAGGGGAAGGAAAAGGGAAAGGGGAAAACGAAAGAAATAAAGAAAGAATTTTTAAAAATGTGGGTTTTCCTAAGGATAAGCAGTGGCTATGGTTTTTTGGAATGCAGAAAACAAAGGGAAAATGTGATATTCCTGACGCCGTATCAAGAGCACGTGCTAGCCACTGAGCTTAACCCCTCTTGATAGTAACTTTGCTTTTCCAGTTGAGATAATGTGTTGTCTGTTTTGTAATATCTTAGAGATATATTCTCAATGCACAAAAAAATTATGTAGCAAATCTACCTTTACAGACATATTCTTCTGTCTATGAGACTCAAGGTCTTCCAGGCTGTGTCTACACTTGTATCCTTTGTTTCTTCCAGTCGAATTCCATGAAATCCTTTAGCA